>PVJO010001423.1:0-173476 GCA_004026905.1 Hystrix cristata
GTAAATATACATTTATTTTATATATGGACTCATATGGAGAAAACAGTGCACAGCATTACAAACCCAAATAAATATCAAGTGTCATTGTGGGTAGGAAATCTTGAAACCCGTAAAGACATCAACTTCTCAATTGATTTCTAGTGTCAGGGAGGCCTATATTCAGCCTCATTAGTAATCAGAGAAACAAAAATCAAGGCCACAATGAAACATCATTTTACTCTTTTTTGACTCGCAACAATAAAAATCTTGGGTGATTCTCAAGTTAAGTGAGAATGGGAAGAACTGTGCTTTGACATCTTTGAAAACAATTCCTATGCTCTGACAAAGTTGAAGACCTCTCTGTCCTGTGACCCAAGAGTCCTTTCCCTTTGGAAACACACCCAGGGCGTCTCTTGCACATGTGTGCTCAGAGATACTGGAAAGGACATTGATAGAGCAGGATCTGTCACAGTGAAGGAGGTCTTGGAAGAATAACAAACTATAACAGTGGAAGACTGGATAAATTTTCTTGATGAGTTTTTACAATGAAGTAGTATACAGCTATAAAAATGAATGAACAAGGGTAACATAAGGTAACTTGCGTAAGTCTTGGGAAGAGACTATTGTATGAAAAGTCAAATTGCAAAATATATAAATAGAACAGTGCCATTTTCATGAAGCAGAGAAACAAGCAGAGCTAAACAATGATTTTTTAGCACACATTTGTAGTTTTCACTGAATAGTATTTTTTCAATCCAGAAGTGATAAATATAGAATTTAGGACAGGTTATCTCTTAGAGCAAGATGGAATGAGGCGACAGAAAGCAAGTAGCATAGGGTGCAAAAGTAATACCCAGTGCTTTAACTACCAGATGAGTGTCTGGGTATTTTTATTATTATGCTTCATTAATAGGAAGATTGTACACTGAATGTTTCCCAGATAAGTCCTGATTCATGTTCATAATCTTAGTGCAACTCTAATAGCATCTGATGTCATTCCCAAAGGTGTGACAAAGATCCTGGTTTGAATGATAAACTATATAGTCACAATCATTATTCATAATCTACATATGTTATGGAGAACTGGATATGTATTAAAGATTGCATAATTAAAATGAATTGGAAACAAATATGAATACCAGCAAGATTGTGTTGATGGAAATTTAAACTGTTTCATCCATTCTAGCAAAAAGCATCAGCAACATTAAAGGTCTCCACGAGGGGCTGTGTGTGTAACTCAGAATGTGCACTTAGCATGCACCACCCCCAGCACCACCCACACAGGAAAAGTTACACAAGATTTGACCTGGTGGCCCCACCTGAAGGGAGATAGTTCAAGGAACTAATTGAACAAACGTAGATGGATGTGTATATAAGGATGTGCACCCTTAAACTACAGAAAATTAAAAATCAAGACAACTGAAAGATAGGAGCCAACCTACATTGGCACCCACTGGTGAGCGCGTAACAGTCAACAGTCAACGTAGGTCCGCTTGCTTTAAAACCTTGCTTGGCCCTCAGTAAGCCAGGGATGCAGACACCTGCTTCTAGGAAAGAAAGAAAGGGACAGCTGTAAATAAACTAGGTCAGTGACTGCAGCCCGTTTGTCCAAAATCTTTGCAATCAATTCACTTTGTGACCTTGGACCACAGTTAGCAGAAACAGGAAGGTCCAGGGAAGACTTGTGTGCATTTCAGGATCAGTCTAGAAGGAATCTTATACTAAAGTGATTCGCTTTTACCATAAGTATAGAAGCATGCGGTGTTATTTTGATATTGCCTCCTGGTAGTAAAGCCTATATTTATGCCTTTTCATAGTCCTGGCTTAATTCCCGTCACTATCTCTGCACAGCTGTGTGCACTCCTGGTCCTGAATCAAAGATAATATTGTGATTCTAAATTTCCCCAAATATGGCCAGCTCATGATAAAAAGTACAAAGTTCATTAAGTTGCTAGTGCAACTTTCATTATTAAAGTCCTCAATACGGAAATAATGAAACCACCAAAACCCAAAAGCAACTTCCACCCTCTATTTTTTTCCAGTGTCCCATGCAAGCTAAAGAGCCAATCACCCAGTGATGGGACTTTGGAATAACCACAGACCAAACACACGTCCAAGAGTACATGAAGTGCTGAGTCCCAGGAGACACGGCTCTGGGGTCCTGGCCGAAGAATCCAGGGAGAACTTGCCAGGAGCCCCGCTGAAGGGGAGCTCGGAGGACGGAGCACCTTGCTCAGACTGGTCACCCACTTCTCTGTCAGAAGGTTATGTGAGAATCGGGAAACTATGGCCTACACAGTATTTCCCTCCCTGGTGAAAACAGGATCTTCATTTCTCAACCCATATCTCTTACAAGGCTGCAAAATTTCGCATTTGTCGCATTTGAAAACCAGCAAAAATGCAAATCATCCAGATGCATATTTTCCTGACTTTGACCTCTCATAAAGGATTGTCTGCTAATCGAGCCTCCTAGAAAATGTAGGAGGCTTCTTAGAGGATGCAGTCAAATGTTAGGAGCCTCACATTCCCACCTTGTTTTCTCAGGAGGAATTAACATTTATTTCTGGCTTTTCTGTCTAAGAAGTGAGTCTTGAATCATCTACAGATTCTAACTTAGGACTTGGGCTTCTGCCCTGGAATCCCAAGAATTAAGAATAAATGACAGTTTCCTGTGTACAATTGTCCCTCAGACTCCCCTGAAGTCCCTTAAATAAAATGTCATAGCATATGTGTAGAATATATGTACAACCTCCTGGGTACTCTACATCTGCTCTAGATTACTTATTGCACCTAATACAGTGGAAATGTTGCACGAATTGTTACTATACTGTATTTTTAGAGGTTAATGACAAAAAGTCTACATGTTCAGTACAAAAGCTATTTTTCCCGGATATTTTCAGCCCACAGTTGGTCAAATGCATGGTCACAGAGCCACGTACTACACGAATCAGTCAAAGACACCCACCAGGGGCTCGTGTGAAGATCTCTTCTCTCCTACAACACCCAGAGCCCTAAGCACTTGGGTAAGATCCTCACCAGGATGCACTGTTACAAGGCAGTAAGACTTGGGATTGTAGAAAGAGGCAAACATTCGGGAGAGAGAAGCAGTGCTGGGCCATCAATCTCAAAAAAAAAAAAAAAAAAATTCAGAGTCAGCTCTAATGTCATGGTTCAGCGCCAGACACAGACTTGGGCCTCAGGTGACCTTGGATCTACACTGACCCTTTCTGTGTCTTAGTTTCTTCCTCCTTAAAAGAGAAATGTGCTCATGGGGTTATTATGAGGATTAAGTGAATTGATATACAAGTTTCCTAAACATTGATTGGCATATAGTGAAGGAAGGTGTGAGTGGTCTGTGCTGTTGGTATTTTTGTAATGCTGATCTACAAAAATGAGTAACATATGAAATGCACAGTGCTAGTCTCTACACAGAGCCACGAAGGGTAACTTGAATAAGTGGAGATGCCCCTGGAGGAGATGTTCTGGGCTTCGGGGAACGCAGGTGGGAATCGGCAGCCTGCAGCTGAGGCCCCAGCTCCACAGCCTTCTTTGGGAGCTTGAGACTTGATCTCTCCAACTGCCTGAATGGAGCCAAAGGGCATCAGGGCCCCCCTGGTGCCAGGGGAGACAGTGCAGTGAGTTCACTCAGGGGAACAGAGGGGACAAATACCAACAGCGGGCGCCACCTGGACACCCCAGCATCTCTCTGCCATTGCTACAGCTGGGGTCTGGGGGCCAGGCCAAGGTGGTGCTGAAGACCATCCTGCAGATGTGGTTTGTCCCCAACCAAACTCCCCCTGAAATCTTACCAAGGCAGCAAGGCTGGGAAATGTGGCCTTTAGGAGGGATTTCTAATGTCTTTCTCACAAAACTGGATTCATTCTCACAGAATGGTTAGTTCCTGTGAGAGTAGGCTGTCACAAAGTAGGTCAAGTCCTCTGTCCCCTCCCTCCTTCCACATGCACTAGCCACTTCTGCCCATGATCCCACTTTGATGCCATCCATCCGCCCCATGGCCCCACCAGATGGGACTACCTCAGCTTGAACTCTGCTGCCTCCAGACCCATGAGCGAAGTAACCCTGTTTTGTAAATATGTATTATTGACTCTCGGGTGTTCTGTTACAGCATCAGCAAGCAGACCAAGCACTGAGCAATCTCACATTGCTAAACTTTAAGTCTTAGGGTGGGCTTAGGGCATGCAAATAAGTTAGGAATGCTGGAGCCCAGATCCTAAAACCAGAGGCACCACCCCCTGCAGGCCCCCAACTTGACAAAGGCAGAAGCAGAGCCAGGACATTGTTGCTCCCCCAGTGCCTGCCACCAGCCCGGCGTGATCATCCTGGACAGCAGGAGTTCACAGGGCCAAATGCAAGGTGTCTGCAAATCACCAGAGCTAAGCCCTCAAAGTAAGGAACTAAGCAGTTGATGCTAGCAGAATCAGAGCTAATGGAGCAGGAGAAATAGCAACTTAATACGAGTACACACAAAATGTCCCTCAAATGCAAAAAGACAGAAGATGATATTGGAAATATTGAAGAGAAATAAGCATGTATGGAAAGAATAAAAATGGAGTCCCTGAGCACAGAGATGTGTAAATAAGGAACACTATCAAGGAGATGCATAAAAGAAAGAACAGAAAAGAGAAATTAATTAGAGAACTTGGAAAGAGCGAGTTTCCCTGATGTCTCCCAAAACCCGCCAGAAAGAAGAGAAGAGTGGAAAGAAGAAAATAAAGTCAAGAAGCTCCAAGTAAAAGTGTCAATGTGATCTAACTGGAGTATTGGTAAAAGGGAAAGAAATTAAAGTAAGGGAAGAAATGTTTGGGAGAAATTATAAATAAGGCTTCTTAGAAATAAAGATGAAAGTTTCAGATTAAAATAGCACAATAAATGTTAAAACGGATGTATGCAGGGGAAATTCTAAGAACATGTTATTAAAATTTAATAACATCACAGGAAAAGAAGAAATTGCAAGAATGTTAGGGAAAAAAATGAACCTCACTGACTAAGGAAACAAGCTGTGCTGTTCCACTGTCTCAAGGGCAGCTGTGGGTACAACTGTAACTTGGGAAACAAGCGAAAGGCAGGAAACTAATCCTGCAGATCCAGGGAACCCTCACAAAAATACAGAGAAAAGGAGGGGATTCTGGGGCACACAGAACCTTGGAATCTCTGGAAACACTTAGAAGAGATACTGCAATGAAAAGAAGACTTCCAGAAGCCAAAGAAATGTATTAAGATTACTGTTTAAATAAGTAACATTAACCATTCATTCCCTAAGTGTGGAATTATCAAAAGAATGAAGAATATATATATATATCTTTATTTAAAAATCCCTCTTTTCTCCATTTTTTACTGTCCTCCATTTTTATTTTAAAAATAATTGCAAATGCATACACGTATTTCAGAGTTAGCATTCCACGAGGCACTGAGAAGGTGGGGAAGGGGGCAGGTCTGCCACATGGAGGCAGAGGCGCTGGAGGATAGAACTTGGTCCAGGAAAGGCCCAGTACTGCCATTGTGGAGAAGCTGACTGCGAGGGAGTCATAGGGCAGGTCGTGATAGATTAGGGGCCAATGTCAGAATCACGAAAATGAGTTGCTCAAATTTTAAACTAGCATTCTCCTAGCCAATTTTCTAGGAGAAAAAGAAAGGACAACGAGTATGGTAAGAGGAAAAGGGAAATAATATGAAAGAAAGAAATTATAAAATGCGTAAATGGAAAGAATTCTTTGTGACTTCGAAGCAGACAGTGATTCCTTAAATAAGACATAAAGGAGAAATTAGTAAATTATACCTCATTGAAATTAAGAAACTCTGTGCATTGATAGAGTAAAAATACAACTCACACAGTGGGAGAAGGTAGATCACAATATGTGCATTTGACCCAGGACTCATTTCCAGTACACATATACAGACATATGAGAAAAATGACAGCATAAATTCCTATGAGTCGATGTAGCGAGACAAACAATTCAATTGAAAAGTGTGCAAAAGCCCTAAGAAGGACTTCATGAAATATGGATATGCACATGGCAAGGAAGTATATGAAAAAGTGCTCATTTACATTTGTAAGCAAGGAAACGCAAATTCCAGTTCCCTGTGAGCCCAACACATTTCCACTAGAATCACTGAAAAGATAAGAACAGAAAAGTTCAAGTGTGATAAAAATGTGGAACAACTAGATTCCTTATATAGTGCTAGTAGGTGTGTAAATTGATACAACCACTAACTCACAGTTGGGAGAATCCACTAAGGTTGTATTCACAGACCCCCTTGGGATCGGTGCAGGTGGCTTTAGGACCTCCTATAGACAGCAAGTCCCTGGATACTCCAGTCCCTTTTGGGGATTGTATATTTGCATACGGCCCATGCATCTTCTCTCCATGCCTTAAATCATCTCTAGACTACTTATGGTATCATACCTAATGCAAGGTAATGCTACATAAAAAGTTGGTACACTGTTTTGTTTAAAGAAAAGAGTCTGTACATGTTCAGTAGAGATGCCAGTTTGCCATTTTTTCCTATCCATGGTTGGCTGAATCTGTGGATGTAGAACTGTTCTAATAGGGCAGTCTGTGTTTGCTGTGACCAAGCAATTCTACTTCTATGTGTATACTCAAGAGAAATGTGGATGTGCATAGTGCATTAGCTACTTTCCTGTCACTGAGACAAAATGCTTCACGCCTGCAATTTAAAAGAGGAATGTTTATTTTGGCTCACAGTTTTGGTGGGTTCAGTTCATGGTTTGTTGGCTCCAAGGTAGAAACAGCATGGTAGAAGGGCCTGGTGGAGGCAAGCTGCTCACATCTTGGCAGCCAGGAAGCAAAGAGAGGAAGAGGAGGAGCTGGGGAACAGAATACACCCTTCCAGGTCATGCCCCCCAGTGACCAGCTCCAACCAGGACCCACCTCCTGACAGTGCATTTAAGTATGAGCTCCTCAGTGGATGAATCCACTGATGAGCTTAGCACCCACGTGATCCCACCATCTTTTAAAGCCCCACCTCTGAATATAAGGGATATTTGGGAGACATTTAGACCACATATATTCGCCAGAAGACATATATAAGAATAACAAAACAGGAGAAATCATTACAATGCCCAACAAATAAGAAGAAAACTAAATTACATTTTTGTACAATAGAGTTTTATACCATAATGAACACTAGGAATCAGCATCTTCACATAATAATGTGGACAAATATCACAAATACAATATGAGAAAAAAAAGTCAGATACATTTGTGCAAATGTGAAAAGCATGATGAATTAACTGATGCTCTTATGAGTCAGGATGGGGGTCTCCCTTGGGCCAGGAGTTATAGAGACGGGGTGCAGGGGGACTTGGGGGTGCCAGTGATGATAGGGACATTACACAGGCCCATTCTTCTGTTCTTGGAGCTGCTTTTTATATGTGCATTTTCTGCACCAACTTTGAACTTCCATAAAAATAAATACCCACTAACTATAAGATAGAAAGAATTGATATTGAAATAAGTATTTATTTTTATACAATATCCTGTTCACAGGTCATTAAACAAAGACATATTTTAAAAAGACATTCATAAAAGTTGAAAATAAGGAAAGTAACAAATGACAGACTAATATAAAAAACAGGATAGCAATTTTAATATTGAATAAACTTACAGTACAAATCATAGGAGAGGAAAATGGCTATTGTATACACTGATGAATAAAGAAAACAGAACCAATGATTGTGCATCTGTAAACACCTAAAAACATAATCCCAAAATATGCAAAGCAATAACAGAAAGAACAACAGAGAGAAATCAACAGTCATAGCTGGAGTCTGTCATAGACCTATTTTGACAGAGATCATCATCTCATTTCCTCTGACATTTCATTGGCAAGAATTTAACTATACGATCTTATCTACCAGCAAAGACGCTGAGAAGTGTTGCCTTTCATTGTACATCCTGTGCAGAATAGAAGAATGTATTCTTCATCTAAGAGAGGAGGAAAAGCTATCTCATTAAAATGATTACCAAAGCACTGCCTATTTTAAGAGATTAATACAAAGGACTTCTAGCAAGACTAATTAAAGAACAAAGGAGAATAACATAAATACTGTGATAAAATTGAGTTTTTTAAAAGAATTTATAAAGATCAATTAGTAACATCAAAGAAATGGACAAACAGTAAAGTATAAAATGTCAAAATTAAAACAAGAAATAGACATTTAATGATACAGCAACCATAAAAATTGAAAAGATAATCAAAGATATTTTTTCTTAAAAGAAAAAGTCCAAATTGTAGCACACACGGACAGCCTCTGTGCTCTGGGAGGCTGAGCCAGGATGATCACAAGTTCAAGCCCAGCCTAGGCAACTTAGAGACTTACCAAGCCCACATCTCAGAATGCAAAAATAAAAAGGGCTGAAGATGAAGTTCAACGTAAAGGCCCTGGGTTCAGTCCCTAGTAATGAAAAAAAAAGTCCATGGCTATATGGTTGTATGGTCTTATAAATGAACCCTACCAAATTTTACAGAAGCAAACTATTCTTACACTAATTTTTACAATAAAAAATTAAGTAAATCCAACTTCACTTCACTTATTTTTAACCAAAGTTTCTATCATTTGGATGCCAAAATCAGATGAGGAAAGTTCAAGAAAATATGTTCATATGTGACTATGTGTGTGTGATTTTATATAAAAATTAACAAATCAGATTTTACTGCCTATTTTAAAAACTAATAAACCATAGCAAATAGGATTTAATTAAGAAATTCAAGAATAGTTTAAAAACATCAAATCTGTCAGTATACTATAATTCACTGTATTTGTGGATCAAAAGAGAAAATTATATGATTGAATAGGTACAGAAAATGCATTTAGTAACATTCAATAACTGTTCATGGTTTTTAAAACCAAAAATTTCTTGGTGTCAAAAACAAGAAGCAAAACTGTCCTTACTTTCAGACGAAATGATTATCTGAATAGAAATCTCAACAGAATTAATACACGATATTGAAAATTAACAAAGGGGCTAAGCCAGATATTGAGACACAAAGCAATTGTACAGAGCAATAGCTTTCTCTTGTAACAGCAAAAATAAATTTTAATATGCACTCAAATATTAAGATACAACTCACAATAGCAACCTGTTCCATGTTATCTAGAAATTTTCTTAATGAAAAATGCTCAAGTCACTTCTGGAGAAATAAATCCGCAGTGTTGACATTGAAGAAAACCTGAATACATACAAAGAACATCACACCTGTATGTAGAACACTGAACACTGTACAAGAAAATAGAGGCCTCAAAATTCATGTACGGTTTAATATGATGACAATACAAATTTCGGAAGAATTTTTGGAAGCTTCACATACTGATTTTAAGCCTTGTATAGAAAATGTAGATCCGCAAAGAGCTAAGAGAGCTTTTCTAAACTAAGAGTAGGTGGGTGGGATTGGGATGAGGGTCCCCAGGGGAGGGAAGTGGTCCTACCTGGTGTCATTCCTCACTAAGTGCTGGGGTGGTGGGGACCCTGATGGTCACGGGTCTTTTGGCTGCTCTTCATGCCTTCTACATCTGTGAGCTTCCACGTACAAGCATCTACTTTTTCTGGTTTTCTTGTCTTCATTAATGCATATTAGTTACACAGAACGAGGACTTCCTTTGGCATATCTATACATGCAAGTCACATATCCTGATCACGTCTGGCCCTCCATTACCCTTCCCATCTTTCCCTCCCCCTTCCCCAATTCCCTGCTTTCCTCTAATAGTCTCCCTTCTACTTTCATGACATCAAATTCTCTTTTTTTTTTTTTCCACAAAAAAAAAAACACTTTGTATGTTTTTAATGTGGGTCTTCTGGTATGGTAACATTTTGTTTCTTTTTCCTTTTTTTGAAAAGCCTTTATGTCACTTTCATTTGTATAAGATACTTTTTCAGATTATTGTGGGAATTAAGCATAGGCAATACTGTTCCTTTCCTATTTAAAATTACTATTAATTTATTCTTTTTGATTGAAGTTCTGCCTTTAGCAGTGAAAGATCAAAGTTTTATATAGTATAAAGATTATAAAATCTAGGGGAGCTGGTTTTTGAAAAAGGAATATGCAATCATTTATACAAAATTAGGCTGAAAAGTAAATACTTATCTAGAATGAGAGAAGAAACCACAGAAAATTGCAGATTCATAAAAAGCTAAAAACACAAATATAAAAAGTCTTTTTTAAAAAGGTAATATTTTATTATTCAACTGCCTGACAAAACTAATACTTTTTCCTCCATTTTTTTCTACACGTCTTTGATGTCTCTTCATTATAATCAGTTTTTTCTTTAGAGAGACAGGGAAGGTTTCCTCTCAGGTGGTTGAAACTTATCGTATACTTCCTGTTTATAAAAGTTTCTTTACCATCGCTTTATTGCAAATGGGGCAGACAACCTACGCCAAGGCTCTTTCCTATGTGAGCTATAAGAGTTGCAAGGCTTTCCACAGACCAGCGTCCGGCTTCTGGATATTTTGAATCGTTTGTCTCACTGCTTGCTCGCTTTTTCTCACAGCCTGGGTGCTTTCTCTGCAGCAGAATCAGACGGAGCCTGACAGCAGGTAAGTGGGTTAGACAGTATCATACACAGTGCAACTATTCAGTTGTGAAGAAGAATGAAGTCCGTCACTTGCAGGAAAGCCTAAGCAACTGGAGGGCATCTTGTTAAGCAAAGTAAGTCAGACATGGAAAGGCAAGTATCGCATGTTTTCTGTCACAGCAGAAACTTTGAAAAAACAATGACCTACAGGAAAAGCGCTATTAGGAACTGGAAAGGGGGGCGGAGGGAGGGGGAAGACTGGGGAAGGTGAGAGAGGGCGGAAGGGAAGGTGGACATGCTATATGTGTGCATGGAAATGTCACTGTGAAACCCACTATTTTGCATAATTAATGTATGTCAGTGAAAAAGTAGAGGAAGGTGTATTCTGTACTAAGGTGCAACTTTGGGCTCTATACCTTTGTCGTAACCAGCGTCGCAACAAATTGCAGAAGAGTATGACTGAAAATTATTCCTGCACCAAAGTGATAGCTGAAAAATAAGCGAGAAACACATCATTAAATCCCATTAAGCCTAAATTCATGTATCCTTAACTCACTTTCACCTTTACCTGCTCTCCCCTCCCCCATCCTAGAAGATGAGGATGAAACCCATCATGCTAGCAATAGACAGAGGCAACTTGGGGTGGAGAAAGAGTATTCTTAATCAGTGAGAGTTAAAATATCTTTGTAGTGAGTTCTATAAAAACCTGTGGACGTGCACCTTGCCTGGTCAGGATCCAGAGAGTCGGAAGCTTCCCTGAGGGACAGACAGTGGCTCGGTGGGTTCCATCCCCAGCACTGCAAGGGGGAGAGGCAAACACTTCACTGATGTCACAAAAATCTATTTCTGAAAGTCCTTCTTGATGTTGGAGATTTTCTCTAAACTATCTTTCAGTTGCTAATTCTGCCTTCATCTGTGTATAATGTGCTGTTTAGCCATCTATTGAGCTCTTAATTTCAGTTGTTATAATTTTTAGTTCTAGAATTTTCATTTGATTGGTGCAAATCAAAAGAATTATTTCACTGATCCTATTAATATAGTTTCCAGGTCTCTGCCTAAATTCAGTCTCCTCTTTTATTTCCTCAATCAGAGTAAGTACATTTTTCCCAAAGTCTGTACCTGGTGGCTCTGTTGTCTGGATCAACTGTAGTCTGTTTCTATTGTCTACTGTTCTCTTTTGAGTGTGTGTGTATATGTGTGTGTGCATGTGTGAGATTGTGCATGTACTGTGTTGTTTTCTCATGCACCTGGTTGCTATTTTTAATAAGTCCTTGACATTGCAAAGAAAAAATTATAAAAGCAAAATATTTCCAAGCCCAGGACAATGCTATCTTCCCCCAAATGGATTCATTGCTTTCAACAATTGTCTAACTTTTCTAAACAAAACTCCAACATCTAAATACAACTACAGAGATTCTTATGAGTTAAACTGGACTTCAGGTCTTTTGAAGGACTTCTGGGTCATCACTTCTGCTAAGGATTAGCCCCTTGGTGCCTGACAGAAAGCTGGGAGGGTTACCAAGAAGTTTCTGGATTCTAACCCCTTGAAGCTCCTTACAGCTTTCCTCCCTTCTCAGCCTCTCACTACCTCTTCTGAAAGGAAGGTTTTTCAAATCTAAAGCTCATTTTTGAGTTTCTTCTCTTAGATCTTACTCACGTCATCCTTTATAGCCTTGGCAGCTCTCTGATACCTCTAAACTGACATTTAACAAATATGTTACGTCTGACCTCTCTAGTCATTCTCGGTAGGAAGAAAGTTCCAAGTGGCCTGGGCCACATTCCTGGAGTGATGGCAAGTCCCCTAAGCCGATGTGCTGCAGCCTGAGCACAACTCAGTAGCAGCTCTCAGTCCATCGTCCATGAACAGCCAAGACCATAGCAGAAGGCTTTGGAGAAGTTGCTGAACTGCTGCTAAATACTCCAAAAAGCCCGATCGTTATATTAGTGTCAATTGATCTGGTCACTGAACCATTTACAACAAATTTAGGCCACCCCCACACCCAAGTGATTTCTGATGATAAGTCCTTCTCCAACTACAAAAAAATACACTAAGGTTCTCGAAGCCCAGCAGAGCATGGAGGCGCATCCACACCACAGCCTCCCCTGCTCCTCTCTGCTCCAAGAGACCCAGTTCTCAGAGCATCAGCCATGGAAGAGGAGCCCAGGGTCACTCTGTGTCACCCACCCCAGACTTTACTGCCCCAGGAGGGGAGAAGTCAGCCCAAATGCCTCCTCCCTCTGCTGAACTCCCTCCCCACCTACCCACTGTGGCTCAGGATATATACATTTAATTAATTCAGCTTTACCTCCAACCTGTGAATAGTGGGAGAAGTGTCAGATTTATATGGTGGATAAATAACAAGAGTTTCCCCAGAGACACCATCCTGGTGAAAGAGGGTAACTGTAATTTTCAGCCGTGAGTAATTGTACATAATATAATCCTAAATGATTTTTCTTCTGTAATTTCATTAGAGTTTAGAAATTTAATTAGATTTTGAATCACTCTGAAATAAAGTAGCAAAATACCGAGAGACAGAGAGCAGTGGTTATTTTGTCCTTGGAGGCCACATTCTTGGTCTCAAACTGGCATGTCTTCATTAGGAGGAAGTTTGCAGAACTTCTTGATATATTATTGTCTTTCAGAATGGACTCTGAATAGGTCTTCAGAGAGCATTAGAAGAGTACACAATTATTATGCACACTCTTCGTGAGGTTTAAGATCATCTGCCTTGTATATACTTAATAAAAATTTGTCTCTGAAGTTGTTTAAGAAACTGTGGAGATAGGAAAGATGTTCCTTGAATGCCCAATGCTGTTCCTGGATTATTAGCAGCTACCTGTACGTTATGATGCAGCACGGGGCTGTTTGCTTAACTTTAATGATTATGTAAGGTTTATGGTTATTTTTATTACTGCAACATATGAACTGTCATGGTGGCTGTAATTAGAGGCAAGCTAAAGTGTTACTGTTGTCCTCTTCTGGGACTGGGAAGAAGCTACTTCCTTCTTATCAACTTCAGCTCTGTGTGAGAGTTGAAAGGGAAAAAAATAAAGGAATCAAACTGAATGTACAGTCCCTCAAAACAGGCTGTGACAGAGAAAGACCGGAAAGATCATTAAAACTTCAGGACAACACCCTGCATGCAAGGAAGCAGCGAGGTAATCGTCTTCTGTCCCCTGAAATACAGTCTTTTCCCAAATGCCAAGTGGCAGCCAAGAGTCTCTCAGAGGATGACGGCCACATTGTTGCTGCTTCCTGTCCCCACTTTCTCGGCACACCTGGGACAAGACACACAAGACTGCCTGAGATTTAGAGAGAGAAGCTCCCAGAGGCCCCGGGAGCCATGCGGCAGTGTCCGGGCTGGAGACAAGAAAGACGGAAGTGCCAGAAGAGAAGAGGTCCGGTGCTCCAGCTGCACGGCCAGGCTGAAGGAGCCGGGTGCTTGATAGGAAGCCATGGGTGTCATTATGGACTCAGGGTGGCAGAGTCCTGTGGCTGTGTATGAAGATGTGTGATGGGCAGGAAGTTCCAGGAGAGGCTTTCTGCAGAAATGAGAACCGTGGGTAGTGATACGGGAACCCAGGGCTGGGGAGCAGACCTGCAGCTATGTACACAGGGCTGCCCAGAAAGCCGCAGCCTGCTTTCCCTCCACCCTTCTCTCTTTCAGACTGGGAGTCCTCTTGGATATCCCATTCATTTTTGTTTCCACTGAACACACAGCAGTGCCAGGTATACAACAGGAGCTCAATAACTATTTGAATGAATGAATAGGCCAAGGAAGCCAAAGGCTATAGTGGAAATTGGGACCTAAGGGGGATCAGTAGGGGCCCCCCAGACAATGACACTAAACTGAGGCTCTCAGGAAGCAGGCTGGTCATTGTAAACAAACCTTTTCCAAATAAGCATACTCTTGGACATGCAAACTGTATTTTCAGGCGTTTTTCCTACTGCAATGAAAAATAATAAAGATACTTGCTGCTGCCTAGGCAAGAATCGAGGTCTCCCTCTCCTGACTTTTCTGTATTTTCCAAACTTTTACTAATGTCATCAGAATACCCACTGCAAAGTCTGTCTGCCCAACCCATCTCAGTTCCCACCCAGCACTGCCACCCGTAGGTCATGTCACCCTGGGAGGTCTTTGTAGAATCATCTCTGCATTTAGCCCTTTGGTGATTTCTAGCCACAGAAAGTGTGATGGTTCATCTTGATTGTCAACTCGATTGATTTAGAGACACCTAGAGCATTGGTGAAACACACTCCTGGGTGTGTCTGAGTGGGTCATGGGAACATGGCCTTCGGACTATCTGATCCCTGGCCCTTTCCTCTCTGGCTCTTCCCTTTTTCTCTGCTTCCTGGCTGCCATGGGTTGAGCAGCTTTTCTCCATCATCCCTTTCTGCCACGACCCAGCCAACCATGGACTGGACCCCCTGAAATCATGAACCAGGTTTCATGTCTCCTCCTTTAAATTGTATGGGTTAGGTATATTGCCAAAGCAGCTAAGAGACAACACAGAAACCTAAACACAATCCCACATAAAATACTCAGCAACTCTAAGCCACAGAGCTGCACTGAGCTCTGTATTAGTCCCTTGCTTTGGCGATTGTATCTCATTTTATGTATGCAAGTTACCGAGGCTCTGTTCATGTTGCAGTTCTTCTACAGGTCACCACTGGGACCATTCTGTCCTGCTGATCCACATCTTTCTGTCATTTCTACTGAAACTGAATCCTCTCATCACATCCTGCTCCGAGCAGTTGGGGGGATCATCCTGAAGTGTCACTCTCCAGCTCCCAGCATCACCTCTGTGGCTTTTGGGTGCGGTGTTATCCTTCATCCTCCCCAGAAGTTCATCACACTGATCACCTGAGTCCTAAGCCAGAGGGCCCCTCCCAGGCCATCTCTGCAAGGAGCTGAGAGGTGGAAGCCAGGGGAGCTGGCACACGGGGCCAGCTGCTGAACCAGTTGTGTGCTCTAATTAAAGTTGAGCATCAGGATGCTAAGGGAGAATAGAGGGTGCAGGATCGAAAACAAGCAGGCAGGAGAATGTGAGCAGCACTGGGGTGGAAGAGCCACTCTGTGAAAACAGACAGGATGCTGAGCCCTGTCCGTGGCTTCTGGGCCAACTCCCTGAGGATCCAGGCCTGGACTTTGGGACCCTGAAGTACTGGCTTTGAGCCCTGGCTCTGTCACTCACAGTGGTACCCAGGAGCAGGGCTCATACTCCAGCAGGCTGAGATGCGGGTGCCCCATGGCACTGTCAGGAGGCTATGCCAGCCCTGTGAGTGGGGATGCATGGGTGTGGCTAGAGTTCCACCGGGAGCTGGGCTGCTGGGTCCCACTTTATCCACACTTCTACGTTCTCCCAGGCCTGTTTCCTCCTGTGTAGAAGAAAATGACAAGACCTGCCTGTACTCACTGAGTGACCTGCAGGCCAATGGGGCTGCTGTGGGCCATGCCAGGGACACTTCGCACTGACACTTCCTGGCCTCAATCCAGTCTGACTAGCCTGCCACACTGGAAGTCATGCACAGCCACAGTCCTCTCCTCCGGGTCCTCTTGGGCCCATCCGGCTGTCCGTGCTTCGTCCCGGCTGGGGTGCAGCTCTGAGGCAGCCTCCTCAGCTGCCTGGACTGACTCTCCCTCATCCCTCACTGGAGAAGGGGTTAAAAATAGAGGTTCATGGCCTCCCTGTAGCTTAGTATCCCAGCCTCCTCCCTAGACACAGACTGGGCCATACAGCTCCTCTACTCTTGCTGGCCCCGTGTTGGGCCCAGCAGTCAGACTCCTCATGGGCTTGTACCTCACCCTCCTAGGTTACTCTCACCCAGGCTGTGTGGGAGCAGCAATCCTCCCTGGCTCCTCTGCCTCCCTTGGAGCCCTGCACTGAGTTAAGTGAGGTGTGGAGTCCAGGGTTGTAGACAGATGCTGTCCCCAAAGAAGAGTCAGGATGAAGCCGGTCCTGGCCTAGGGGGCCACGGCATGGGAAACCTGGGTAAAGAACATTCTAGAAAGACTTGGTCCACAGGTTTCCTCCCTGAGGTGCTCACAAAGACAAAGGAGAGAATCTTCCTCAGGGCTTCTCTTGGGGATCTCACACTTTACTGGCCTCGCTACTCCCCAGAAACAGCCTGTGTGGCAGCAGCCCTATAAATGTGTATCCCAAAGACTCCAGACCCTGAGACCCCCTTGCAGTTGAGGAAACTGACTCCAAAGCAATGAGCAGCTTGCACAGGGTCAACGCACTCAACGCCAGGCTGCATGACTCCTAGGCCCCTCATCTCCTCCTAGAAGAAACCAGTGTTCTTGGCGGGGAGGCTTGAGGCCCTTCCTGGGGATGGACCCAGGCTCACAAAGGTCTTTCAGCCTGCCTAGGCCACTTTAGCTGAAGCATGGTGGGCGGGTGCCATTTGGGGACAGGAAATGGCCCTCAGACTTCACCCAGGCACTGTGGTTCCCCTACCCACTGCTAAGCTGGAATAACTGAAGAACCCAGAGACTTTCCTCCCAGCCCTGCGGCCAGCCCCCTGGGGCTCCTCTCCACACAGAGAAAACCCAGATGTCCCTGGTACTGTACCCTTCTCTCCTTCCACTGCAAAAAGCCTAAGACATGCCCTTCTGATCTTCTGGCCTGGAAGCACCACTGACTTGTCCTCTATGGGATCATCTCTCCCGGGCGGCTTTGGTGGAAGTGCCACCTGATGATGTCAAAGACATTAACAATACCTACGGAGGCTAGAAGAGACATTGTGTGGCCACTGCCACCAACTAAGGGGAATCCCGAGGCACAGACTCACAGACTCCGTGAGGTTCTCATGGAAGGAAAGAAGTTCCCCGTGATCTGGGCTGGCCTAGAAGGGCAGAGTTGGGAGACACCTCCTAGGGCAATTCCCCAGGTCTGTGCACCCCACAGGGCCTGGAGCCATCACCAGGAGTCTGGGCTTGTGGAAGGAGTTTCCTGTGTGGCTTCTCCTGTCTTCCTTCCTGGAATGGATGTGGAACAGACGTCATGGCTGAGAATCTCATTGTTCATGGGAAGGGGCAGTTACCTGCTTGCCTCAGCCCCATATTTGTCTCAGCTGTCATTTTGCCCAGTGGCCTTTGAGTCAACTTTGCAGAAACTGCTTTTCACATCAAAGACAAGAGACAGCCTGATCTTCAGTTGGTTTGGAGTCAGTCATCTCAGACTAGACAGTTGTCTGGACAGGAAACCAGAGCCATCGACTCAGTTCTGACCTTGCAGGGCAGAAGGTTAACCCCGGGCTTACACATCCTGCCTGAAAATCAGTTCCTTTCCCCGCGGAAGGGAGTTGCTGACAATTGCATAGCAGATTTAAACCAAGCCGCTGCCTAGAATTATTTCGTTTGATACTCTTTTTCAGAATAGACCAAATTATACAAAAGAAAAAAAGGAAACGTATCTGTATCTTTCTCTAGTTAAAGGGCTTCCTCCTCTAGTCAGATTTTTTTATTTTGAGCCAAAATTACATCACAGGATTGAGAATAAAGAGCAAAGAAACTGTGATCATTTGAGTAGTTAAGAGTTCCAGGGATCAAATGATTGTTGGACTGTTGGAGCCCAACTAGAAAGCCATTTAGCATTTCAAAGGCCATTCGTAAAAGGGACCATATTGATTTTATCTGGACTGTCTAAGATCTCTTTAGCTCTGAATTTCGAAGAGCCCTCGCACATTAAGAGTGGCTCCAGAAGCTGGGTGTGTGTGTGTGTGTGTGTGTGTGTGTGTGAGTGTGTGTGTGTGTGTGTGTATCAGCAGTGAGTATCCAGCTCTCATGGTCTCATGGGGCTGATCATTGTGAGAGCTACTTGGAGCACAAGGAGTCTTGGGTGTCCGTGTAGGATAAAAGATTCCAGTACTTTGAGGATGGAGAGAACAACTGTTCTGGCTCCCAAGACTGGTAGGGACAATCTCCTGATAATTCAACATGTTCTCTCGTCTTCCCCTACAGTGAAGATTCTTCCGTGCTCCCCATCTTCCATGCCTCCTGTGGGCTCCCTCACTGTTCAGGTGACCCCAAGCAATGGGTGTCATAGAACCATCTCCCAGAGAAGGACACACATGCTGACCAGACAGGCTCTCTGATGGAGTATAAGTGCTCTCAAGAATGCCCAGTCCGGAGCTGGGGATTTAGCTGAGTAGTTAGAGTGCTTGCTTAGCAAGAACAAGGCCCTGAGTTCAATCCCCAGCACCAAAAAAACAAAAAACAAAACAAAACAAAGAATACCCAGTCCCCACCTAGAGCAGGTGAGAGACCAGAGATGGTGGACAGTCCTCTTCACACCATTAGTTGGGGGCTCCACACAAGTTTCCTTCTCTCTGCCCCTGTCGTCCCCACCTGTGACTGAGTGGCTTTCTGTGCTTCTCTTTGAAGGCTCAGGTTTGTCTTCCAAAAGTGAATTGCTTGGGCAAAAAGCAAGACTTCACTTACAGCTAATCTAGTAGACCAAGTGAGCCATCCCAGATAAAAAGTGAGCAGGCTTGAGGATGCTGTCCTGTGACTTCCGTTCTCAGCTGAACAGAGGCCACCCTTGGGGACCAGTCTGTGCTGCATCAGAAATGACCAACAGCAGCAGCTGTCAGGTTTGCCCTCGTCCCTCGGCCCCTCTTGGGACCCACCTCCTGGGAGGAGCCACACTCTCCTTTCTGTCCACACTCACACCATACCCCACTTTCTGGTCATTTTCTCTCCCTAGATATTCCATCCCGCCGTGGAGAGAAAAGCTTGATTTGCTCTATTCTTCCTACATACTGACTTGCTGGATCTTTGATCTCCAGTCACCTTTCACCATCCGAGTTAGCAAATATCTAATTCCCATAGACACAAACCACTACTGTGAGAACAGAATCCAAGCTCTGCTTCTGCTCTTAAACCAATCAAGTCCAAGCTGGGGTCATGGGAAGACTCCGTCATAGAGCCCTGGTGAACTCTGGTACAGGGAAGGCATGTGGACAGCCAGACAGAAGGAAGGGATTGCCGGGGGAGGGGGCGCTGGACTCTTCCTGAGTGCCCCACTCCATGTGTGCAGATGCTGCAGAGCCCTCCCTCCATGTCCACACCCCTCCAAGTCCAACCACAGCAGTTGGCGCCTCCGATCTGCCTTCTTCACGAGGCATCCCGAGGCACAAGCCCAGGGGCTCTTCTCTTCCCTGCTCCAAGCTTTCTGTGAAGGCGCAATATCCCACTCAGTTCCTGTGCAGCTTGGCACATGGACAGGGCAGGTGTCCCACTGCTTCCTGTCCACTCAGACAGTGGCGGTGAGAGCCCAAGGACGCATGCCTGTCCCCTGAGTCGGAAACAGGCGACTCTGAGTGACTCTTCTGAGTGGTTTCTGCAGGCCCAGCCTCTGCCATCTGTCCCAGCCATCTTGCTGTCCACCGCTGCCCCACCCTCTTTCTCCACCTCCTGCCTCCTGTCTTCGCTTCCCAAGGGAATCCTTTGCACCCAGGCATTTGTCCCAGCCTCTGTTTGGGGGTAACACAAACAGCACAGCTCAGCAATGAAACAGAGAGTTCCACCCTACATTCTAGGCCGCCTCTGGGAGGCTGGTGCTGCTCAGTGAGAGGCCACACTGTCTGCTGAGCTCTCCACCCCCATGACTTGGGCTTGAGCTCCAAGGAGGAGACCTGGATTTCCTGTGTTATCTGGTGCAGACAGGAAGGAGGTGCCAAAGGAGAAGAGGGGAGAAAAGCCCATGGGGACGTTGTGGGTAGAGACAAGTAAGAGATGAGCTCAGTCAGTAGGAGGGGACAAAAGGGAGCACTGTGGCCCATCCGACTCCTCCCAACCCCATGTCAACAGTATGTGAATGTGAGCGTGTCCTGTCACACTCAGAGCCAGTCTGAGTCTTATACTGTGTCAGTGCTATGCACAAAGAAGCTCTGTGTCCCTTAAAGGGAGTTGGGGCTCTGGGAAGAAGAGGTTGAGAAGATGTAGGTTCCTTGGGCCTTGTTGTCTGCAGCCACACCACCGGGTTTTCACCGAAGGGCAGGGCAGGGTGAACCTTCCCACCCACAGCCAGAGGCCAGTGGCTCCTCTGCCCTGTGTGGCCCATCCGAGTCCCTGTCTCAGGGTCTGGAGTTGGCAGGAAGGGAGTGCAGGGGACATGGCCTGGAGGGAATGATTGAAAAGAATGACTGAACTGCAGGATGAAAGCACATAGGCTTTGTGAGGAGTGAACGGTTAAATAAAACGAAGTTTAGATTAGCAACACATGTTGTATCTGGCTATTGACATCCTTCTCATTTCCCCAAGAAAAAGCACCCGACCTTGAGGCCATCCTTGCCCAAACTGTTTTTCCTCCTGCTTTTTTCTCTCACACTGTTATTCTAAGTAAAAGCCAGAGAGTTCCCGGCATTGGGGCACCATCTTCTCCCAGAGTCACCCTAATGGCTGAGTGCTCTCGGTTGAGAAATAGCCACTCTGGGGCCTCTTGGTGACTGAACAAAATCCCGTCTCTGAGTAATCTTTTCATCCTCTACACCCACTGAGGTTGCACACTGCAACAATGGAGGATGAATCTAGGTTAACAGTGGAGGCCAGGATGCAAATCTGGGCACATCTGTCTCCAAACCCTTGTTCTTCACAGTTCCCGACACTTCCCATAGGAGCAATATGGCACCAGCCAGGGCCAGAACAGCCAGGGGTGCCATAGCCTGGGGGTGCCGTGGCTGGCAAGGACAGTGGCCCTGGAACAGAGCATTATTCTGTGTTGCACTTCCCAGCGTGGCTGCTGACAATTCTGCCTCCTCGAGGGCCTTCAAGGTCCCTGAAAAGGCCCTCAGTGGCCCCTCCCTTCACTGCTGAGGGGAGTGAGAGCTGTAGCCTCTGGTGGGTGCAGAAATGAGCTAGACAGCTGTGGAGACTGAGCCCCTGCAGGCTGAGAGGGTCAGGCTCCCCCGCTGATCTCGCGCAACCACACAAGATCCTCTCCCTTCGAAGCGGGTCCCAGGAGCCTGACCTGCCAACCCCTGGCCTGGCTGTCTGCACACGTGCTGCGTGCATGTGTCAGAGGGTAGGGTCACTCTGTGGGTGCCGGGTCACAGATGCCCTGGGAGACTTCAGTGTGAGCCTTTCCCTCTGGAAGCTCCTGTACTATGTCATCAGCTGTGTCCCCGCCTCACTCACAGGGAGGACTCAGAAGGTGGGCAGGGTCCTGCACACAGAAACAGGACAGGTCACAAGTATAGACTCTTCTGGTGCCTTTTTGATATCAATGAACTTGTCCTTGAAGGAGAAACCAGCAATGGCAAGCACCCGATGAGTAGGGTCACTCACTTTACAGATGGGAAGCAGAGGGATGCTGGGTCGCATCCCCATCACTGTGCCCGAATATCTGAGATAACCAACTCCTTGGAGAAAAGGTTGGTGTTATGGCTAGTTCCTAGATGTCCCTCCAAACCCTCATGTGCAGTCATGGGTGGGCTTTTTCGGAGGTGGCTGAATCTAGAGTGTGTGATGCTGGGATTAAAGGTGTGTGATTACTAAATCAATCTGATAATTCGTTTGGTGCCACCCTAATCCTGCAGCCCGGATAAGACATAAGGGACAGAAAGAGGCTCGTCTATCCCTTGCTTACCTCGCTGCCCTCTGCCTGTCTGCCGTCCACCCTGCCTTGGATCCAGCCACTTGTGGGCCGAAACCTCTGCAAACTGTGAGCTAAATGAACCTTTCCTCCCTTAATGTTGGGTGTCGGGTGTCTTGTCTCAGCAACAAAAAAAGTAACTAAGACAGTTGACTCTGGCCTTCAGGTTCCAAGGATCCAGACTGTGGCCCTGTGGCTCCACTGCTGTGGGTCTGCAGCCAGGCAGCACATTGTGAATGGCAGAAGCACGCAGCAGAGCAAAATTGCTAATTCCTGTCAGGAAGCAAGAAAGGTCAAGAGGAAGTTTCTGGGGTCTTGCAGTCTCCTCGCTCCCTTTGAGACACAGCCTGGTGATCATAACAAAGACCCTCCTCAGATTCCACCTATTACAGGTCCACAGCACCTCCCACTAGAGCCGCCCTGGGGGGCCAAGCCTTTGGGGGACATTTATCTACCCCAATGCATGCTCCTACCACCACACAGCTTGCAGGGGAGGGCGGCTACACTGGAGTGTAAACCAGGTGACCTGGTCTCAGGCACCAATCAATCAGTGCAAGGTGATGCCAGGTCTGCTATCACCCCAGCAGCCTGAGCATGCTGAGCATTTCTGGAGAAGCATTTCTCAGCCCAAATGTCTCTGTGCATCTGGCTGCTGTGACTATGCACCACAGCCTGGGTAGCTTTTACACAAGGACAGCTATTTCTAACGACTCTGAGGCTGCAAGTCCAAGGTCAAGGCAGTGGCAAACTTGGCATCTGGAGAGGGCTGGCTGATTCAGGCGTCCATCTTCCCACTGTGACCTCTCTGGGGCCCCTTGTATAAGGACACTAATCGTACTCACAGAGGCCCCACCCTTTTGACCGAATCATATCCCCAAGTCCAGTCCCCAATACTGCTTCCTTGGGGAGTAGATTTCAACAACTGGAAAGGGGCACAAACATTTGGCCCATGGCAACCAAGTATTCCAGATCTGATAAACTGCTTACATTCTCTTCCAGAAACCCCAGGAGCAGGAGAGAAGAAAGTGGAGGTAGGTGGGACTGAAGTTTGTTGGAGACCTGGGGCAGAGTGTACCTCTCCTAGTTAGCAGCTGGTAAATTCTGACCCAAAGGATCCAAAGGCCCCGTTTGCCATCAACCATTCTTCATGTTTTCTCTGCTCGATGTCCAATCTCTAGAGTGGAGCAAGAACAGACTAAAAGGAGGTTAATTCAAAGAGGACAAATACCAAGAAAGTCGTAGCTGCACAGATACTATTAAATCTGTGATAGATTAAAATAAGTAGAAAATACTTAAAGAAGCCAGAGGAGGGAAAGACATTACCTTAATTGGCTCAGCAATAAGATGAAACATGGACTTCTCAACACAGATGATGGAAACCAGGGGACAATGGAATTACACCCTCAAAGTAGGAAAATCACCCGAGAACTGGGGTTCCTTATGCAGCCAAAATACCCTTCAAAAAGAAAAGCAAAATGAAGATGATCTGAGGCAAACAAAAGCAGACACTACCGCCACAGATGGATTGCTAAAGAGAACAAACAGAAAGAAGAACAGAAGAAATGACAGAAAGTGTCTAAGTACAAATGACTCTTCACTGTGCACAGCAATACTAATAACGACTTGTGGGACTTAAATATCCATACAACTGCAACCCATGGGGACAAAAGACGCAGGACAGGTGGCAAATGGAGCTAAAGACTAATGCCCCGCACTGGATCAGCAGTACTGAAGATTAATCCGTATTAGGGGCTAATAAGTCAGTGATGCATGCTGTGGGCTCTAGGTAACAATTCAAATTAGTAAAATAATACGTAAGAAATTTGCAAATGAAAGAGAAAGAATGGAATAGTTTAAAAAATACTTAATCCAAAAGAAGGCAAAAAGAGTGGCAAAAGGATAGTTATAAATCTGTGTGTAGATGCTGTAAGTGTAAACATAATAAATATTTCTGTAAAGGTATAAGTCATTCAAGTGGAGAAAAAAGCTGCTTACAAATGTACCCGCTGGAAAGTGCAAGTTAGTTAAAAGTAAGAAGAGGGAAAAGACCTGGCAGAACCCTAAATACATATTACTAACTGCAAGAAGCCATCTGAAAGGCCTGCTGTAGTATTCCAAGGATATGACATCCTGGGAAAGGCAAAACCATGGAGCCAGTAAAAAGACCTGTGCCTGCCAGGCGTTACGGGGGGGGGGGGAGATGGACAGGTAGGACCCGGAGGAGTTGCAGGGCAGTGAAACTCTTCTGTGTGATAGTTTCACAGTACATTTGTATCATTTTATGTTGGTCGAAACCACAGAATGGCAATGCCATGAGTGAGTCCTAAGTCAGCCTGTAGTCTCTCAGTGATGACAATGTAGTTCATTGGCTGTAACAAATGTACAACGTGTGGTGATAATTACACTACATATTACTCTGCTGGGGGATGTTGATAAGACACGTGGGGGAAGGGGAAATGGGAGACCTCTGTCCTTTCTGCCAATTTTTTTGTGAACCTAAAATTGCTCTAAAAGTAATAAAATCTATTTTTAAAAAAATAAAAGAATGGAATAGGATATGTCATGCAACATTAGCCAAAAGAAATTTAAGGTAGCTTGTACATAGCCTACTTTGAGGCAAGAAACATTATTAAAAATAAAGAGGGGCAGTTCATAAGAAAAGTGTCCCCAAGCGGATAAAGTAATCCTGAAATTTTTACCAGTCTAGCTTCAAAATATGTAGAAGAAGAATTAAAGTATTTAAAGGGATATAGGCAAATCCACAGCTGTAGTTGGAGATATTAAAATCTCTCCCTTTGTAATCAACAAGGCAGCTGTCAGAACAGAAAGACAAGAGAAAGCTGAAACAGCACAGGTGAAGCAGAGGACCCGACTGGATAATGCAGAGTGCCCAGTGACTCAGGGGGACCCCGCTCCGGGCTTGGAGGGAGCCTGAACGGGAGAACTGATGAGAACCAGAAGGAGACAGCAGTGGACAAAGGGTCACCTTTAGCAAAGAACTGGCCCCAGGCAGAAACAGAACCCAGGGCAACTGTAATGCAGGATCTGAGTGACAAACACCTGGCTTCACCCCTCCCCTCTGCTCACTTTCCAGTACTTCTCATCACCCCAGGGCGACTGCAAACAGTAATAGGACGCCCGCCAGACAGCCTGCAGGGCAGGGCACAAGAGGAAGATGGGTGGGCAGCTGGGGTGGGGCCAGAAGGAGCTGACTAGCACAGATGTTGCAAAGCAACTTTATTTTCTTTTTCTTTTCTTTTTAATTTTTTTTGCAACTTTATTTTCTGCATCTCAACTGAATTGTTAATTCCTTTCCCTCATCCTGCAAAGTGGATGCACTTCCTGTAGACTCAGCCCTCGCCTGATTTCTCAATTCCTCAAGGTGCCAATTCAGTCATACCAGCTTTTTTCCTTCTCAGAAATTCCTCCCCTCTCAGGTTTCTCTTTGCTTTGGGAAGTGATGCTAAACTGGCACACATCAGGTGCCTGCGGGAGCTCATGTCCTGTCAGCAGCTCTGTGTCACCTCGGTCCACACCGATGTGAACGCCGGCCTCCCAGGATCCCTGCTCTGTCTCCAGGGCAGCTGTTCCTCAGCCTGGTCCATCCTCCAGAGCCAGAGAGAACGCTGGATCTGTAGCTTTTCTGTATCTGAACCAGCCTTGCCCCTCTGCCATCTTGCTGCCCAGGACCCACTGACTGTGACATGAGTGTGCAAGTCCACCACTCGCCTCTGCTTCCTCATACTCTAGTCACTTCCACCAGTGCAGCATGGCACACAAGCTCCTTTCAAGCACACACAGCCTTCGGGGGAACTTTTCACCATCAGGCCTGGATGTCAACCACTGAAGGGCTCTGCCCTCAGTGGAGGCTGCCATGAAAGGTAGTGCTGGGAACTGGCAGCCAGCAGCTCCAGTGTGACTGGCTCCTGTGGCTTACAGAAACGAGTAGTTAAATCCCAGAGAGCTAAAGCATGATAGGACCCCCATGAATCAAGAGAGAATAGAGAATGAGCCCTCTCCACAGGACAGCGGGTGGGGCCTCAGCCACTGGCCAGGCTGGCAGTAAGCAGCTCTCAAGCTTGGCCTTCCCATCAGTCCCCATGTTTTCCTACCAGCAGGGGCCATGCTAAATCCTGTGTTGTTCCCACATTAGTACACACACTGACAAAACAAAACTGCCCTGGGTGCTAATTCCCAGAAAAGAGCATGCAGAGAACTTAAAGTTAAGGGTTTGGCTCTGAAATACACATTTCCAAGTAACGGTGGAAAATGTATACACATCTACACAGTCAGATCCATGTCTGTGGGCTGTGTATCTGAGGATTCGACCAATCACAGGCAGAAAATATTCCAGAGAAAAAAATTGCATCTTTAGTGAATATTTTCATGTCATTGTTCCCTGAACTATTTACATAGGCTTTGCATTGTATTAAGTATTAAAAGTCACATAGAAATGAAAATTTAAGGAAGGGGACGTCAACACCTGGGGCCATGAACAGGTACTGGTCCATGGCCTACTAGGAACCAGGCTGCACAGCAGTGAACAGTGGGTAGGGGAGCAAGCAAAGCTTCATCTGTATTTACAGCCACTCCCCACTGTGCAAATTACAGCCTGAGCGCCACCTCTTCTCAGATCAACAGTGTCATTAGATTCTCATAGGAACTCAAACCCTACTGTGACCTGTGCACGTGATAGATCCAGGTTGCCTGCTCCTTATGAGACTCTAACACCTGGGAATCTGGGGTAGAGCTGAGGCTCTGATGCCAGCACTGGGGAGAGGCTGCAGATACAGATGCACATTAATAGAGAGGTTTGACTGCACAGAGACCATAATAAACCAATGCTTTTGGACTCCTATCAAAAACCCTATCAGTGAGTGGCAAGTAACATTAAGCTGCAACTGGTGCCAAGCTTAGGAGTGGCAAGTGAGCTGATATACTTCAACTGCAAAGTTGCATCTGCTGGCTGGCTTTCAGTCCCCATCCCAAACCTATTTTAGTCTGTATGTGGCCCAGCCATTATTTTATTTCCCATCCGTCTGTACCTTCTACCCACAATGTGCACTTGTCTCAGAGTTTTGGTAGGCTCACAAGCTAACCCTGGCCAAAATGACAAAGACAAATACGACTTGAGGGTTTCTTTCAGAAGGGGGAAAAAAAACACAAGGGTGAGATAGCAAAAGACTCTAAGACTCCAAACAAAAAAGCTGTACTTAAAAGAAAAAGAGTTCTACTTGAATTACAGGGTCATTGAAACAAGTGCTTCACATTCTCCAAGCCCACTTTCTATAACAAGGGGTTATTGTCTATCCAGTGAAGCCAGGAAACCTTAAAAACCACCTCATTGCATGGAGACTAAGCACCCCATATTTACAAAAAAAAAAAAAAAACCCTTTGGAATTTTTCAAAAGAAAAAAAATGTGAACCCGAAGAACAGAACCAATTACTAAAGGTCACCACTTCAAATGTGTCTGCACTGAAAGCATCATTCTTAGTGGCTAAGAGCATTGCTAAAGCTAAGAAACCCTTTTCTATTGGTGAAGAGTCAATCCTGCCTGCTCCTAAGGACATTTGTTGTGAACTTTTAGGAGAGTCTACAGTTCAAAAGGTGGCTCCCATTCCTCTTTTGGCAGCACAATAGCCAGACAAATTGATGAAACAGCAGGAGCTAGTGAGATACATTGTTAGAGACGACTAATGAGTCACCGCGGTACAGGTTGACAAGTCTACAGATGTTGACGACAAGGAAACAGTGCTCTTTTTGTGTGATATACTTTTCAGCAAGATGTACATAAGGATGTGTTACGTGCACTTCTGTTATGGAGCAACACCACAGCTGCAGAACTATCTAAGTCCTTGAATGATTACATTTCCAGAAAACTGAATTGGTCACTTTGTGTCAGTATGTGCATGTATGGAGCAGATGTCGTGACTGGACAGCTTTCTGGTGTCACTGTTTTGGTCAAAGAGGTCAATCCTGTATGCGTCTATGTACTGTGTCATCTGCACAGAAATGCTAACTGGAAAATGTCACCTGAATTTAACAATGTTTTGTAGAATGTGACTCAAACTATCAACCACACCAGCATACATGCCCTTAACATTTGTTTGCACAGCTCCTTGAGGAAATGGACACAGTGCATGACTTCTCTTATACACAGAATGGAGATGACTTTCTAAGAGAAGATGACCGGCCAGTTTTTGAATTATGATAGCCACTCCAGAGATTTCTTTATGAAAACAGTCACCACTGGAAACACATTTCAGTCACACAAAATGGGTCACTAAACTTTCTTATGTGTGTGACGTAGTCACTCTGCTCAGGGAACTCAATCTGCAACTTCAAGGTAGAATGACAATTATGTTCATTGGCAGATAAAGTGGCCGCATTCAAAGCCAAACTGGAATTATGGGGTTGGTGAATGAACACGGGATTTCTGACATAGTTCCAAACATTAGCAGAGATTTGGAAAGAGACTGAGCCAGGCCCTTCTTTCTCCTAACTGCTGATGATCACCTATCTCAGCTTTCAAAAGGGTTTGAGCATCGTTTCCCACCCTCAAAAGACTCTTGACTCGGGAATGAATGGATTGTGACCCATTTGGGAATAAGCCAGCTGAATTGACCTTGTCAGTGCTCAAAGAGGATCAACTGCTTGAGATCACAAATGACAGTGACCTTAATAGTTTCTTTCCAAAAAATATGTTTCAGGCAATTTCATGTTTTCACGTGTTCCTGGTTAAAGTCAAGGCAGAATATCCTGAGATTCCCACAAAGGCCCTAAAAAGCCTCCTTCCGTTTCCGGCTTCCTGCCTTTGTAGAGCAGGGTTTTCAGCTGTGACAGAAACCAAAATGAGATTACAGAGTAGACTGGACATAAGCAGCACACTGTGGGGGTCACTGTCTCCCTCCACTCCCAGATGGGGCTTTCTAGTGGCAGGCCTTCCGCCCATTCTGCATTACGGTGGATTATATAATTATTTTATTATATATTACAATGTAATAATTACAGAAATACAGTAAATAATAAATGTAATGCGCTTGAATCATCCTAAAACAACCCCTCTACTCTGGCCCATGGAAGAATTGTCTTCTATGAAACCAAGCTCTTGGCCCCAAAAAGGTTAAAACCGCTGAGTTAAAGGACACAGGGGGTGCACGTGGGTTACACACAAATGCAGCACCGTTTTGTCGAAGAGCTCAGAGCCCCTGTGGACTTCAGTGTGCAAGGGGGCCCTGGAGCCCATCCCCAGTGGACACCAAGGCCCACTGAGAGAAACTGAGGCACCGTGCTCCTCAGGGAAAGAGACAGCCACTGTGGAAGTGATCCTGAGGGACAGGGGCAAGGTGACAAGAAAAGTGAGGGTGGACTGAAGGAGGGAACCCTGGCCAGTGTGAGGGGAGATGGTGAGACTCTTCACTGTGAACAGGAAGAGAAAGGAGGGGTGGTCATTTCCTGTCTAACGTGGGCCACCAGGCAGAGCTCAGGAGAAGGCTGTAGGGACCCCCCATGTTTGGAGGTCTTGACCACCGGAAGAAAATGTCAGCTGTGTATGCAGCACAATGGACCACATGGAGACTGTGAGCCTGTACCCTGTAAGGCCAGGACATACCCCAGGCCCACAGGGGCACCCTCCACCCTGCTCCCACTCTGCTCATGGCTCTGCCTAGTTGGGCTGTCTCCCCACTCCAGAGGGGAGCCCCTGGGATGTATGGCCCTATGTGTCAGGATGGCCAGACTCTGGGTGCCCAGAGTGGGTGCAGGCTGGGACCCTGTCTCTCCCGTGGGCCCCACATCCTTGTCATAAGGGGCTTTGGACACTGTGTGGATGCCTGAGAGAGTCCTGGAGGTAAGGTTTAGGAAGCTGAGATCATGGGCTCTAGGGAAGAAGGTTCCAGAAGCCCAGCTTCACTAGCCAGACAACAAATGGGAGCTGGCCCTCAGCTGCTCCATAGGAAGGGAAGGGACTTGCCCGCAGGCCATGCCCGAGAGCCAGCCTGAGTGTCAGGGCTTGCTCCTTCCCAAGAGGCCCTGCCCAATCTTCCCACTTTTCTCACAGGACACAGCTGACCAGGGGACCATGCTACCATACTCCAGGAGCTCAGCCCCAGGTAGCCTGCAAGGACCTGCCATCTTCTGAGAGAAAGCAGCTCTTTCCAACACAGGAGAAAAGCCGTTTGGTTTAAAATCCTCATAAAAGCGGCAATGTTCATTTCCTATATTGGGTTGTATTTCCTAATTACTGCCCCAAAGGAGAAGTGAGGGAGGAGGAGAAGGGAGAAAGGGGCCCGCTGCCTTCGTTGGAGCATTTAAATAAAGTGTGATTAAAAGCACACCCTGTACATTTCCTGAATCTCTCACCTTTCTTCTGGACCTGTCTCAGGAACACAAAATGGAATTGCTCGCAAACATGATCAGTTCAACGTAAAAGTAATTGCCACTTATTTTGTTTATAAAGTCAGCTCTGCCGGTGACATCAGATTAGACTTAACTGCATCCTGTTTTGATGCTAACTAATATTTGCCCTAATACTAAGCATAAATAAGTAGGAATTTCTCCTGAGACACCACAGATATTACATCTTTAATGGGACCTAATAGTCAGAGGCAGGCCGATTGCCCTGCTGTGGGATTGCAATTATGTGCGCTGCCCCCCCTTTTAAATTTCACAAACAGAGAGAAGCACTTGAAGCTATTAAGCTTTCTCCAGAAATGTCGGGTAAAAATAAAACCAGCCTCGTGCAAACTCCACCGTCATCCATTCCGGAAGGTGACACCATTTCCAACACGCCCTCCAAGGCAGTGTCCTTTCCCAGGCTTCCCAGTAAGTGGCCACTGCCGCTCCCCGGCCGCTGGCAGCCTGGCTGGGCAGCTGGAGTAGCCACATCCTACCAGGCTGGAGCCCCATTCTGGGGCACCTGGCCTCCTGTGCATCCACAGCCTCTCTGGGTGTCTCTGACTTTGGTGCACTGCTCTGTGGGAAGGCAGAAAGGTTGGGGTTAGATCAGGAGATGGGTTTGTGTCAAGAGAACCTCGGTCTGCAGAAGCCTATTGGGAACCTGAGAGATGCCTCCTTGCGGTGACTGCCCCCAGCCCAGTGGGAGCTGCCAGCATAGACTGAGTCTCCCTGCCCCTAACAACAATCATCCCTCCAAGGACCTGTGGTGCATCTTTTTGGACCAGTTTTGCTACTTTTGCTGCTGCTAAGCAAAGCTCAGCCTTCTGTTTTACAATATTTAGGATATTTTAATACAGAAAAACACAAAGAAAAAAAATAGAAACTGTATTGACCCTTGGAACTAACCACTATGACTATTTGACATAGTTCTTCTCCTGTTTTGTGTACACACCCCTTTTTAAAATTGCATAAGTAATATACGTATATATAAAATTAGTCACTGATAGAAAACTTCAGCCAAAACTGAGGTCCTTCCCTCCCCTCAACCCAGCGATCCTCTTTCTAGTTCTGTGTGGCCACTGCCTCATTTTTGTAATTTACACAGAGATTCAGTCCCTCATATCAACAGGTTCCACATCTGCAGATCTCACCAGCCATGGGTCAAAAATATTTGAGAAAAAATTGCATCCTACTCAAAATATTCAGACTTTTTGTCTTGTTACTATCCCCAAAATGCAGTACAGGGACTCCTCCCTCAGCTTTTACATCGTGCTGTTATTATAACTCCTAGAGACGTGTAAGTTTTACAGGATGATGCGGGCAGGTCGTACACAAACAATACCTCATTTTATAGAGAGGCTCGCTATCGCAGTTTTGAACAATGAAGATCCTAAACCTACCCACCATGGATACTAAAAGAGGACGGTACAGATTGTGCATAGCTACTCATAGAAAATAAGTAATACCATTTGGCATGCTCCGTTTTTGTAAGTGGCATACAGCGGGGTCTATGTACCTTGATTTTTTTGTTTTGTTTTGTTTTTGAGTTCTATCCTTGTCGAACTCAAGTAGTCTCAGATCGCTCTCTTTCATGCTATCTAGTGCATTTATATTCCCAAGGATCACATTTAATTTACCCCCCATGCATACACACACACACACACACACACACACACACACTCTCTCTCTTGCACACACACATGCACATGCTTCCTCCAGGGTGTTACAATCTGTCATCACACACGCTGCTGCTAGGAAGCCTTGGGCAGCACTCTGGTCTACCGCTCTGAGTCACGAGCTACTCTGCCTTCAAGGCTACACAGCCACCAACCCTGAGACAGATGGTAGCACTCAGAGCTGATACCCAAAGGGAACGTGCTGAGTGATGGGTAAGTGCATTATAAATCCCTTCTGGTCTGTGCAGGGATTTAACTGGCCACACTCAGTCCCAAAATAAACCCCTCAGAGCTCAGGAATATCCATCTCGCTCTCAGGAGGAATTAGCCCCGGGCTGTCTGGAAAACCAGATTATAAACCTTTCACACGGACAGTGTCATTTGACCCCTGCTCGCTACTGTTGCTAAACTGGTATGAACTTTCACTCTTATATTTTTAATTATAAATATATGACAACAATTCATAAATGTGGAAAGAAGTGAAGTGCCACTCATATGGAACTAGAAAAGTATGGCTTCATCTCAAGGCAATGGATCTCTTTTTAAAATTAATTTATTTTTAATTGACACATAGGAATTGTACGCAGTTATGGGTACAGTGTGGCGTTTCAATACATCTCCATGATGTATAATGACCAGATGACGGTAATTTCTGGCATATCCATTACCTCAGGCACTGAGATGGTTTATGTCTAGATGCACCCCAAAGCTTCACGCTCCCATAGGTGGTGCTTCTGGGAGGAGATTAGACCAGGGAGTATGATCCTCAGCAGTGGATCAGTCCACTGGTGAGTTTATAGCTAAATGTGTTGTTGAGAGGTGAAGCCTGATTGGAGAAGGCGGGTCACTAAGGGCGTGGCCTAGAAGGGTCTGTCTCCCTCCTCCTCCCTTGATCCCTGCTCCTCTCCACCACCATGCCATGCCGCCCTGCCTCGGAGCCAGCAAACTACAGACTGAAATCTCTACACACTGTGAGCCAGAAGAAAACTCTCCTCCTTAGAGTTGTGGGTGTTGGGTCTCAGCAAAAAGAAAGTAACTAAGACAGGCACATAGTATTTCTTTGTGTTAGAAAATTCAAAATGCTCTCTACTAGGTATTTGGAAATGTTCAATTACTTATTTTTGTTGTTGTTGGGGGTTTTTTTGTGCTGGGGATCAAACTCAGGGCCTTGTACTTGCTAGGCAAGCACTCTAACCACTGACCTAAATCCCCAACCCCTCAATTATTTATTGTTAATAGTAGTTCTCCTATCCAAGCAATGAGTCCTGACAACCTTCAACAGCACAAGTCCACCAGGTAGAAGGTTAACAGGACCTTCTCAACAGGTCAGGATATCTGCCAAGCCCAGCAGAAGTCCCACTTGGAGTGGGGATCCAGGCCTGGGTTGCTTGTTTCCATGACACCGCTGCCAAAACAAAAATAAACCCTACTTCAGGCATGTGCTGGTCCCGCTGCTGGTGATGGGAAATCTGGGGGCCACAGAAACATACCTTTGGATAAAATCTGAAAAATCCAGAACGTGGAAAATTCTACAAGATAATCTAGCTCTTCCACAAATAAACAAAGTGAAAGGGGTGCTGCTATGAATTATTTATACAGTGTGAAAAGACTTATTACCAAATCAAAAGTTTAAATCCATTTAGATCGTCATTATTACAAGTCAACTATAAAAAGATACTATATACAAATCAGGGGGAATTGAACACAGAGACAGTATTAGATAGTGTTAAGAAATTACTCTTGGTAGCCAACACTGTGGTTATGACTAAATCTAAATCTCCCAAATAAACTCCAATAAAAGAGAAAGACAACACACACACACACACACACACACACATACACACACACACACACACACACAGAGTGAGAGAGGAAGTGAATAAAACTACACAAAACCCATCCTCTCTGAAATTAAAAGAAAGAAAATGACCAAACTTTAAATGACTTGTCTGAGCAAAGAAACAAATGCACTGTGACCAATGGGAGCTAAATGTATTATGGCTGGAGAAGAGGAGCTCTACATAGAGGAATTGAGAAGGATAAAGTAGCCCTGTCATGTTGAGTTAGAATTACAAGTGCCAGAATACATGATAGAGACAATATCGCTAAGTGGGCATGTAGGCAGCATGCGTGTGGAAGGGTTGGTGGATGTGGATGTGTGTACATGAACACGCAGGCATCGACCACTAGCAGCAATGATGCCCAATAGCAACAGGCACAGGCGGCATCCAGACCTTCGATTCCCGGTACCATATCTGCTCAGAGAAGCCATGCTTGCTCGGAAAATTAGCTGACACCCAGGTCAGAGCATAGAACCTAGATGAGCTAAGCATCTCGCGCTAGGAAGAGCTCGAACACTGTGGTGGTGTGTCTAAAGAATACTGAATTCAACACGAAGCATTTTCACTGGTCAAATCCAGAAGAGTTAAAACATCAAAATAAATAATGGCATTATAAATAATTACCTGTTGCATCCAGGAATCCATCCTGAAGTCGACTAATCAATCAGTCAATAGGGGAAAGAATTCTTCCTGATGGTAGAGGTCAACTCACAGAAGAATATTTGAAATTAGAAAACTCATCACTTGTCAATCAGCATAACAATCTCCTTCAGGCAAGAATCACCAACAATGCTAACAGTGAAGGGGAAAATTCGGAAGAGTAACAAGATGTAGAGAGAAGACTTCAGATTCTTTCCACCAGGTAGTCAAACATTTCGAACAGGAAAATAGTAACTTCACAATTTCTTGATAGATCAAAGTTAACATTGCCTGCAATGGTACAAATCGTGTCCCTCCTGAGACAACGCACTAAGAAAAGGACTCCATGTATGCCAGCCCTAAATCTAACCACAGGGAAGCCCTGGGAATCCCACACCAGAGGACATTCTCCAGAATAACTGACCTATGAACTCTTAGAGTCTTATGCTCAGGAAAACATGATTTGTGGGGCACAGTACAAAATGAAAATTTGAGCTCCTTGTTCAAAAATTATGGGACTGGACAATATGAAGCAGCCTGGGATCCTTCTGAGTGTGCGGTTGTCTTGTGTGGTTGTGCAGGTCAGGTGCCCAGTTGTGTGATGCGATTTCCTGCCTGTAATTGCTGGACTCCAGTTATGAACAAGAATGACTCCCTTTTGGGGAAATGCGCACTGCAGTATTCAGGAGTAAATGGACAAGTTCTTTTCAAACAGTTTAGAAAAGATAAAACATGTGATGCAGGAAGGAAGATGATAACAGCAAAAAACATGTCGCATTAACACTGGAAATCCTAAAGAAAGAGTGTAACAGAATCCTTCGTACAGTTCTTCTAAATTTTCTTTGAGTCCAACATTACATTAAAAATTTTTAATAAAAAAAAAGGCTATCCCTTAAAGTAACACAAATAAAAAAAAAAAAAAAAATTTTTAAAGTATGCAAAGCAAAAATTACTGATTTTACCTCATGGCGGTGGCATGTTAGTTATGCCTTTTTAAAAAATGAACATCTATTAGATATGTTGAAATACATATAAAGCAAATGTTGCAAAAAGTTAGCGATTGTATGATCTAGGTGTTGTGTGTTTGAGAGTTTAATATCCACTTTGCTTCTGTATATACAGAAATTGCTCATTTAACAACCGAGTTCCATTCCTGTGACCAGGCCATTAAATGACTTGGTTGCTAAATGAGGAATTGCATATAGAATGTACATTACAATATTCAGAGCAAAGAAATGGTCAAAGGAAACTCCAACTTGATGTCTTTGCTTTTATTTGTGTAACTCTCACATGCAGTACTGTAATATATAACAGAACATAAATTTACACTACTGTACTATACAGTACAATCGGCACAAATCGCAGTATGTATAAACAAGGTGTACTGTACAAAAAAAGATGTTGAGGATGTATAAAAGAGCTGTACAGAACTGTACAAAACAGAGACACAGAGACAGGTTATAAGTCCAAGCAGCAGGTCATAAACTGCACAGTTGTTAAAGAGGTAGGTCATTAAACAAGGTATAACTGTATTTTAAATTTGTCATATTAAAAACTTTTTTAAAAAGTCATTCTTAATTCCATCTGGCCATCATACCATTTTTGTGGTTTCCCTTCCAGCCTTTGGGGTGAGACACATATTTTGTGTTGCACACACCATTTTAGTCTTGTTTGTTTTGCGTTTTATGTTGCCAGAATCTTTCTAATTGGCTCTTTAATGGCTGCATATTAGTTCATCAGCCAGATTTTCCACTAAATCATCCTTCTCATTGTTGCCTTGTAGCTTGCTTATACCATACACTCAAACACACTGTGCTGTTTCCTACTTTAATCTCCTCTTACAAAAGATTTCCAGGTGAGGCATTTCTGGATCACAGACATGACCCTGTTTACGGATCTCGAAGCGCTTTGCCAAACTGCTTTCCAGAAAATGGTGCCTGTTTACACCATATGAGACTAACTGCTGGGAGCCCGCATGAATTTTTTAACTGGTGTCGGGGTTTTGTCGCATGCATCTTTCTGACTGCTCTTTTGTGAGCTGCTCTGTCACTGTGCCTCTGTTGGGGGGTTAATATACTTCCAAATCTGCCTGAGCTCTTTGAGCAATTAAAGGCTTTGCATCTCATGTTGTGTCGGCCTCCGGTGTTTTCCTTGAAAAACTCACTTTAAATCGAGTGAGTGTGCACAGCGATGTCTTTGTAGACAGACGGCCGTCGGGCTGGCCACTGCTCACACCCTGAGAAGCGCTCCATGCCCTGAGGAGGTGATCATCCTTCAGAAAACAAAGCAGTCATGTTTATGTAGAACATGAAATATCACGAAAGGACTTTGTCTAGCCAAAGTTCCTGGCTCTGTTTTCATGATCAAAATAACTAGCTTTTAGGGTTAGCTTTTAGAAGCAGCTGATCTGGTCTTCACACTGCTTTCTTTCCCGTCAAGTCAGACGATCTCGTGAGAAGTAAAATCAGGAGATTTTGGTAGCCACGTGCAGCTAATCCTTAGGAACAAAAGCCAGACGAGTTTCTATTTCTACAGAGAAAACAATTCTCCAGGTTAGTCAATTGCTAGATAACCCCACATGAAATTGACAAAAAGAGCACCAGCGTGGAGTGTGACGCCCACATTATTCCAACAAGCAGTGGATGCAAGTTTAGGCCGGAGCACAGGCGACAATTCAACACATGGCCCTCCTTCCCCGGGCCCTGAGGCCTCCCACTGCTGGGCCCGTCCCTGCCTAGGTCTTGTCTCCTCTCCCTGTCCTATCTCTGTAGTCTTGCATTCGCATGTGGGAGGGTTAGTGCCAGGGGGAAAGCAGAGCTCCCTCAGAAACCATCCCCAGTGTGATGGGCCCGTGGGAGGCTTCTTAAATCCCTCTGCCACTTCTCCACCCATAGCTGGGCCCAGTAGTGGCTGAGCACAACACCACCATCAGCAACTCCAGTACCACCTCTGTGTGCAGCCTCAGCGCATTCCACATCCACCAGAAACAATCAGTTTACACCAGAAACATCCTGTGAGGAGCATGGAACCACTGGTTCCAATCAGAGAAGATGTAGTCACTAGGGAGAGATTCTCTGTTTGTCATATCTTCTTTCAGGAGGTCTCCTCTCTCCACCGCCTCGCCCACTGTCACCCTGCAAGGGTTTTTAAAATACAGGCCCCTGTGTCATTGAATGTGGCCACACCCACTCATTTGTATGTTACCTAGGAGATATAGCCACACCCACTAGTTTGCATGTCATCTAGGGACACAGCCACACCCACTTATTTGCATGCCATCTACGGGTCCTGTTGAGCCCTGATGCAGTGATGAGTAGCTGTGACAGGAAACCCTAATGGCCCACAAAGCCTGAAATATTTATTATCTGACTCTTTAAAATGTTTGCCAAACTCAGCTCTGAGTCTCCCCCAGCATTAGATCGACTTCTAGATTTTCCCCAGGACTTCTCTCTTATGAAGGAGAGTAGTTGACTGTTTTCTGATTTACAGGGGAGCCTGCGGAAGCCTCATATAGGGCATGACTTGCCTGCACTCAGCCAGCGGAAGCCTTCGCAGGCAGCAGGCCACACTTCTCACAAGGCAGTGGCGAGGGAAAGGAGGAGCAAAGGATGCTGGGATTGTTGCATATCATCCTTTAAGAGGCAGACTATGGTGGGGGAAGCTGCTTGGTGGGGAGCTCTTGCCTGGTGTGCACCAGGGCCTGGTTATGTCCCCAGCACTCAGGGGCGAGGACTTAGTCCTTACTGGGAGGAATTTCAGGGGCACATGCAAGGTAATCCTACCCCTTGACCTTTCCAGTGTCAGCAGGCCTGAGATGGAAGGTGGGGGCGCGTAGACCAGGCTGGGGTGTGGGAGAGAGGGCAAGCCCGAGGAGGGGGCTCCTGTGGGACTCCTGCCAGCCCAGGGGACCTCAGCTCTGCTCAGGCAGGGGAGGACAGGTCCTAGATGCATGATCTCTCTGGGAAAGATGGTGCAGGGAGAAGCTGTCTTTGGAGACAGCACCTCCTGGCACCTCTGGCACCACCTGCGCTCTTGACTTCTAGCAAAGACAGGGGAATGAGGCCACCGCCCAAGGCTCTGGACCAGATTTTATCAGCCACCATGGAAATGCAAACTCCATCTCACATTCAAACTCCACCTCACACGCACTTGGATGACTAGAAACAGTCAGACAACAGTAGGTATCGGCAAGGATATGAATGAAACAACCCAGCCACACTGCTGGTGGGACTGTAAAACGGTACAATCACTCTGGAAAACAGTGGCAGTTCCTCAGTTAAACTCAGAGTGACCCTGCAGCCCAGCAATCCCACTCCCATCTATGTACCCAAGAGAAATGAAAACAAATTCTCACCAAAAAAACAAAAAACATCCGTCGTATATGAAAGAATAAACAGACTGCAGTAGACCCACGCGAAGGAGGAGTATTCCACCATCACCACTGAGACTCATTGCTACAACGGGCACTGTGGCCAATCCTGTAAGTTGCCACTCAGCCAGCTTCCTTCTCGCCATGCTTCTTGCTCTACGGAGACCAGGAGGCCAAAAACTACATTTCCCAGGATTCTTTGCAGTTTCCTCTAGCGAGCAGCTCGCTTGGGAAGTGAAGGGCACAGCAGAGAGTTTAGTCACACAGCAGGACCTGACATCTTCCAGGATGTTCCATGGCAGGAGCTTCAGGCTCCTCTCTGCAGCTGCAGCAGGCTCTCCCATGCCCTGGTGCCAGGGGCACAAAGCCACGGGTGGTGGCAGCGTGGAATTTGGCTAGAGCGGCTCTTCATGCGTGTGCTCAGGCAATTTCCTGGCTGTGTGGCAGCCAAGTTCATTCCCTGGCTTCCCTGAAGATCCTGTAAGCAGACTTGTATGGTTTTAAAATCTCCTTTCTGATGAAGCTAACTGGTATGAATTGTGTTGCTTCCTAGTAAAAATCCTGTCCAACACAGGTGGGGAGCCCAGGGCATGAAGAGTGCCCGGAGATGACAGTGCTTCAAAACTATGATCCCCTTTAAACACGTTCTCTGAAAGAAGCCGAGAGAATTTACAAGCATTTTGCTGAAATTGTGAGGAAGCGCTATCAAAAGTTTTTAGAGAGGAAGGGCTGGTAAGTGAAAATTAATTATAAACATCCTACAAGTACGAATTTATGATGTGTAAGAGGCTAATGCTTTGGTCTTTTATCTATATTTTTATAGATAAAAAATATATATAAGTGTTTCGTGGGTTCATTTCTGACTTCAGTCTTCAACCCTATTTGTCTCAAAAGCTTCCCAAAAATGGGGTTTCAAGGAAATCACCACTGGGGACTGGCACAGATTCCAAGCCAGGCACCATCAAGAGGACAAAGCCGGCAATTAATTGAGCGTGGCCCAGTGATTGTAGCCATTATCTTAAGCAACAGTGACTGAGTGGATCTGAAGATGTTCAACATCTTTCTGGCTGTAGCATTTTGCCACCACCTATGCAGCCTGCGATTTCTAAGTCACAGAGATCTTATTTTCCCGACGCAGCTGTTGGTTCCTGGCTGGCCAGCACTCCCTCTTAAACAGCACTAAGACTCCCCAGAGCCTATGTGAGAGCCCAAGAAGAAGGTCAGGAATTTGTGGTGCCCAGCCTGAGATGAGGGGACACCCAGGCACATGGTACAGCTTCTTCCCCAGATGTGGGAGAGAAAACAGTTAGGCTGGCTGTCCAGCACCAGGCTGCCAGGCAGGAAAAGGGTGCCCTGCTGTGGGCAGGGGCTCGCTGTGCACTACTTGCTCTCGATCTCAGGGTGCAGAGTGGGTTCCCAGCCCCAACACGTGGTAAGGGCCCTGCCTGACCGCTCCATTCACAGGAGACAATGGATGTGAGAAGGCCATCCTGGAAGTGGTTGTTATTATTTGGTGGCACAGAGCTTTCCCTGCTGGCTCCACACACTCAGACACACTCTAAAAGGAGGCACATTGAATTTCTTGGAGCCAAGACATGAATAATCAAGCATGGCTGGTTCTTGGATTCCTACCTGCTGTGGGCTCAATGACCCACAAGGCCACCCTTCCTGACAGCCCTCAATGGCTCTGTGTGGGGAATAAAGTGCCCGCCCTCACCCCAGCTCTTGGGGTTCAGCTCCTTGCCATTTCTCTTGGCTCTAGTCCCCGGGTCTCCTCTCTGCTCCCAGGCATCCTGCACCTTCTCTGCCCCAGGACATTTGCACATGCTCTTCACCACTCCACACTACCTTCCTGTTTGCCCATGGGTATGGCTGCCTCCTTTAGGTCTCTGCTCAATGGTGGTGAAGACTCCGTCTCTTCAAGCTAAGCTCACTTCATCCTAGGTGCTTCTAAACACTTGTTAATCAGGCAGGGAAAGTCTGGAAGAGCTGTGTGATTCCAACAGGGTGACTCATTAACAGTCAAGGGACAGAGTGGCGTGGTAGCCTTTCCTTTTCCTTATCTTTAGGTAGCTGAGTAAAAACTGGGAATGTGCCCATGCGTTTCTTTGATCCTCGGCTTTCCTTTATGTTACACTGTGGGCTTGCTGGTGGCGTCTCAGAAAGAGTCCTCCGTGCCCTGGCAGTGGCCAGAGGCTTAGCGCTCATTGCTACTAAGCCTCTATCCTGTGTGAGTCCCGTCCATTCCCTTCTCAGCAGCCTGCTTAATTTTTCTATTCCTGATGGATCACTGAGGACCAGAACGTGGAGACCATTAGGAAATGCGGTGGGGCTCACACTTCTCGGAAGTGCACAACCAGACTGTGACTCCAAAACCAGTGCTCAGCACTTCCCACTCCAAAAGCTCAAAAATTCGCGTGCTCCGGAGGGCGTCACTGAGGACAAGGTTGGAAGTAATGTGACTCCGGCCTGTGCTAGGTGTGACCAAGCTCAGAGCCAAAGTGCTGGGTACCGAGGGGCAAGGCCACAGCTTTCCCGGCCCCGCAGCTGCCCGTCCAGGCGGGAAGACAGGGTGGCCGCAGTCCTCTGTCAGCTCTGGAGTGCAGCGAGAATTAACTAATAAATGATTGGGAAGCACTCGGCAAATGTAAAGTGCTATATAAATGCTTAATAGTAACAACCGCCCTGTCAGGCATCCAGGGCTGCTCTTGAGCGCTGTGGTCCCTGTGTAATGAGACTGAACCCTACAAAGTGCTTTACAAATAGTAAATAATTCATCCTCAGGGCACCCCAGGGAAGTGAGAATGTACTCCTCCTGCTCAGAGGAGCGGCGATCCAATATTTGCTGGGGCTGTTCAGCCAGGAGTCCTTGCAGAGCCGAGTTTGGATCGGCAGGGCCCTCTGCGTCTGGCCGGGAGGGCTGGGCTCGGGCTGGGAGGAGCCTGGCTCTGGTCGGACCCAGGGAGCTGGGGCCTGGGGCTGGGAAAGGGAGAGGCCAGAAAAAATTAACAAATACAGCCTGGAAATGGCTTTCTGATGTCCGGGTCCTTGGCCTGCGAGGAGGCCAGTCGCTTCCGGGGTCTTGAGACTCCACAGCCAGTGCGGGGATCACAGGACGAGAGGTACTCAGGAAAGAGGACTCAAATTCAAGCACCTCCACCTAGCGTACGGGGATGTTCTCCAACTCAGGGACAGGCCAGCATGCACCAACCTCGAGGGGTGTCCTTGTCACTCAGGGCTCACAGCCTGACTTTGGCCAGGAACCAGAGCCAACGTCAGTAGGTAAGGCCAGCACCCCCACTGTCAGGGCAAAAAAACCCTCCAGAAAGTCCACTGCACTGCAAATCGGGCTCCTGGACCTGTGGACAGGGGTGTCCAGGACGAGGTGGCCGGGCAGGAGAGGCTGGGCCAGAGCCCTCACAGCCCACAGGGCCTCACGGCGGGACCAGCTCCCCCAGAGGGAGAACAGCAGGCCTGTCCACTTGGTCCCCAAGAAGCAGCAGGACCCCGCCATCTGCGTCCAAGGCTCAAACAGAGATCTAACACCTCACCACTCCCGATGCGCTGGTGCAGACAAGGAACCTTAGGAGACACAAGAAGAGGTTGAGCTTCTCCAAAGCAGGACCCTGAGCCAGCTGAAGAAATTAATAACCATCTCTGCCGACTCAGTGTGTGACAGGGACCAGGAGGGGCTTCTCAGCTCATCCCCAGAGATAAAAGGACAGCTGTATGTCAACAGTCACCTGCCACACTCAGGCTCGCAAGCCATGGAGCCCGGGTCAGGTCAATGCCTGGTGCTAGGTCGCTGCCTATGTCCCTCTTCCCAGGCCCGAAAAGTACCTGGCTCCTCTGACAGCCACCAATCCCCAGACCTGACAGGCAGGGCCAGTCAGCAACCTCTGCCAGGTGGTACTTTCACTGTTCTCACTCAAAGGAAGGACCAGAAAGCAGCCAGCAGAGTGTCCCTGGGCTCAGCGTCTCTCTCCCTCTCCCTCTCTCCCTCTCTCCCTCTCTCTCTCTCTCTCTCTCTCTCTCTCTCTCTTTCACAGACACACACACACACACACACACACACACACACACACACACACCCCATACACAGGTCAGAGGAGTTTGCTTTCCTGGGGTGGCTCAGTCACCACCCCAGCTGGGCCACCCACCCTGGTGCCTGTTCCAGGGCTGTTGCAGGCAGGATGAGGGTGACACGAAAGGGACAGGATGGAGCCCATGCCATGGGCCTCACCGGCCAGGAGCCAGGAGATGAGGGAAAGATGCTGTCTGGGTCGAGTACATTTGGAGGTGGAAACCGGTTTTGCCTGTCCCAGTGTTCGGCTGCATGGGTGTCGCTGAGTGTCTCGCAGGTGGCTGGGACAGAGCCCAGGACGAGGACGGAACTGCCAACATACAGGTGGGCCGGCTACTGGAACGCCGAAGGAGCAACAGGGGCCAGCAGCTGGAAACCCGACCACTAAGGTAGAGAGCACCAGAACTCTCAGAGTTCACACGGCAGCACAGCAGGAAGCTGTGGAACACATGACAGGAAGTCGCTCCCAGAACCCACCAGAGCGGCCTGGGGACAAAGAAACACGGAATTTATGAGAATTATAATCAATAAGACTAAATCAACAGGTAGAATTCCAACTGCATATCCTACAGGGATACTTCTACTTCTGAAGCATCCTGGGACATGTATAAAAGAAGGCACAAAAACCCGAAAAGCAGAAATCATTCATGCAAGGCTCTAAAATACAGTGAGAAAAAAATAAAATAAAATACAGTGAGAGTAAGCTGATAATGTGATTTAGATGAGCAAGTGAAATTTTTAGAAATTTGAATGGAAAGGGCTCTTAACTAATTCTTGAGTCATAGAAGTCAGATTTATAATCGCATGTTCTTGGATGGAAAAAAAAGCAAGAAAAACAAAAATATTGAATTTTGAGGACTATGGAATATGGCACAAAGTGGAAGCAGAAATGAGTTTATGATCTGAAGTGTGTGAATTATATATGTTAAAAAATGAAAGTTAATCAAAAGTATGCAAAGCCAGTAGAACAGAAGCAAATGAAAAGCCTAAATAGAACATGAAGGTGGAAACAATAGAGAAAAAAGCAGAAATTAACACCACAAGCAAAACAGAAGAGAAAGTCCCACGCTAAGAGGAAGAGATTGATAAATTTTTCTCCAGCTGGCTCTTTGCACTGGGGATGGAGCTGGGTGGAAAACACTATAAAATAAAGAATTCTTTGTACAGCTGATGAAGAAAGGAAGAGACACACAAATCAACATAGCTATGTGAAAGGAGGTATAACGAAGGTAAGCCAATTAGGAAAATTATTATGAAACATCACATGGAAATTTATTCCAAAACAGTACAAATATAAATTTTCTAGAAAAATTACTGTAAATGATTACACATGGCTTTAGACAATTTAGAAGCCTGGGTGGCAACAATATGTTGTTTTTTTAGATAACTTTTCAAGGGTGTACTGCAGCCAAATTGCTGGGCCTAGTGTCCCCTTTCACGTTTTTAAAGAATAATTAATTCTGGAGGATGAGGGATACAGCAGTCCCCCCTAGCCATTCCGGAAATGGACACACACGAATACCGCACATGACCAAGATGGCTCCAAGCAGCAACGAGGGACCGATGTCAGGGTCATGTAGGAATACGAAAGCAGGAGTCAAGGCCAGCTTCAACCACGACCCTGCTTAGGGACACAAGAGGACCCTGGGCCTGGATCATCTGCGCTGCCACCACCACCTTACAGTTATTAATTTTTAAATAAGGACCCTGGTCTTCCTTCTGCACTGGGTCCTGCAAGTTCTGTAGCCAGCCCTTGCAAATTAAATACATCAGCACAATGAAATCATCACCACCTTGCTAGACAGGACCTTATGTGAGAAATTCAAGGAAGATTAAGTATTAGGAAATCTAGTAATACATGTAGGGGTTGGATTATAAAATGGTGATGTTAACAGATACTGAAAAAGCATTTGATGAAACTAAACACAAAATTCATTTTGTTATAACTTTAAAGTTTGAATGATGAGTTCTGGAGTGGTAAAAGACACCTTAAGCCAAAATAAAGAATTAATTCATTAATATACAGCTTCATTACTCTTAAAACAGGTGTGTACATCTGTCATCCTGGCTACTCAGGAGGCTGAGACAGGAGGATCACCTGAATCCCAAGAGTTCCAGACCAGCCCAGGCAATATAATGAGACCCTGTCTCAAAAAAGAAGAAAGACAGAAAAGAAGAGAAGGGGGAAGAAGAAGGAAGGAAGGAAGGAAGGAAGGAAGGAAGGAAGGAAGGAAGGAAGGAAGGAAGGAAGGAAGAACAAATGCCATGACCACCAGGGATAGTGTTCACTACATACTCTGGCTGGTGGAATAAGTTACGAGGAAAGAAGTAGAACAATTCTAGAAAGAGAGATAAAGTATTATCTTGTTTACAGACTGTGGTGGACTTATTGTGGTCAACTTGAGCCGGAACGCCCAGCTGGACTGAGTTGGTGTGATGCTGGGCATAGAGGATCCACCTGAGGATTGTTGCTCATGCAACATAAAGCAGAGTGGGAGCAGAAGCTAGTCGGCGGGCTGTTTCCCAGGAGAAGCTCTGCTGCGGCTGGTTCTCCTGAGGGGAACTCGGCTGTTCTCGTCGAGGAAGGCACTCGGGGCCTTGCTGTCGTCGAGGATGGCTTGCTTCAGAGGAGCTCTGGTTGTCATCTCTGCTGCGAGCATCATATCCTGGTTCCAGGGAAGATCTCTTTTCAGCCATCATGTGCAGACACGGACGAACACGGGACAGTGCTGTGGGCTCCCAGCCCTCGACTGGATCTCTTGGGTCTCCAGCGCCTAGATAGACATTCGGCACTTCCTGCATTTGGCTTGTGGGTGACTATTGTAACTTATAAATGTCGTCTATTAAATCTGCTCTCTTACAAACCATTGACTCTAGGAAATCTAACTAAGACATGGACAATACAAGTATAGACTTACAAGACTCAAGAGGGTTGACCAAGACACTGTTCAAGTCAATGAGATTGTTGAATCCAAAAAAAATAAAGATAAATCAAGAATATCACCAGGCACCAGCAATAATTATTTCAAAGGCATAATAACAAAAGGACTTTTTCACAATAGATTTTTAAAGCATAAAATAGTCAAGAATAACTGCATGTGTACAATCAACAAAAAAACTGACAAAAGTTTATATGTAAAGTAATAGTTTAATAAATAGCAAAACGAAATTGCAAGTATATTGCAAAGTTGCCAAGGGTCTCATAAATAGGGACAAATAAATGAATAAATGCATGAATGTTCATTGCTTTCCAATTAAACCATTAATACAACCTCTATCAAATGCCAGTGGAATATTTTAATGAAACAAATATTCATAAAATAACTCAAAACTTTAAAAAAATAAACAAGTGAGAAACATTGGGAGCATTTTTTTTTAAGCAAGGGGAGTTGTTCTGCCAAATTTTAAAGTGTATTCTAAAGTTCCAACAATTAAGTGTTTTATTGGCGGAAGAATTTGCAAACAGATCAATGGAACAGACTAAAGAGGCACAGAAGAAATGTCAGAAATGTGTAAGAACTAAAAGGATGGTGAAAGGAACATCACACCCGAGGGAAAGGGAATGGATTAGTCATCAAATGGTATGTTTATTTATAAAGAAAACCTTAGAAAAAGGATGTGGATACCCATCAGTAATTACTGATAGTAGGATGGTGGAGGTAATTAAAAAATCAGCAATAAAAAGGACCACATAGGAAACATCGGTAGAAGAAAATGCATAATCTTGGCACTGATTTCGTATATAGGTTATGAAAAATGTAACACTGTCACATTCTTGTTTTTGACACTGAGTGAGAAGATTCAATACTACTGTAGGCCCAAAAAAACAAACTCGGGTGGGGGCGTAAAATGTGCAGTTTTCCTGGAAACAATTTGGTAGTAGGTATTAGGAGCCTTAAAAATTACCCCTTTTAACTTAATGATTCCATTTCTATAAATCTGCCCTAAAAAAGAAAATCACAAGAGTGCCGAAAGATATGTGTATGTGAGCAATCAACACAGTATTATCTTTTCCCCAAGTCTCTTTATCATTTTAATTACTTAAATAAACTCACATTGTTTAGTTAGACACATTTTTTTTTAACTTTTGATTTTAAGATAATGGAGATTCACAAGCAATTATAAGATACCATGCAGAGAAATTCCTGTGCCCCGTGCCCCATTTCCTTCCAGGCATGACATATTGTGTGTCCATAGTGTAATCCCTGAAGTAGGCATGGTACAACATGCATGTTACAGTTGTGTGTGTGTGCACACATGAATGCGTGTGCAGGCACTTCGGTGCAAGTTGATCACATGTGTAGATTAGTGGTGCCCCCAGCACAGCAAAGAGACTACAAAGATCCCTTGTGATGTCATGGCCAGCCACACCCCAAACCCAGGGGGTTACTGACCTGCAATCTGTTCCCCTCATTGTGTCATTTCCAGACTGCGATGTAAAAGGCATCAGAGTGTGTGGGAACCTTTGAGGTTGGCTTTCTCACTCACCCCAAGTCCCTTGCTGTCACCCAAGTTGGTCCATGTGAGCTTTTTTCTTTTCATCACTGAGCAGGATCCTGGTCTTTAGATAAGAGCCCAGCCGATCCAGGATGGACAGAGTTGTAAACCAGCTCAAATTCCAGTGTGTGGGAGACTCATCGGAGCAAGTCACCAACACAGGGCAAGCGGGTTTCCAGGTGGGCCCCAGAGCAGAGACCCCAGTCTTGATCCAGCTGGGTCTGTAGGAGAATCTTCTGTGTTCACCCTCTGAGAAGCAGGGCTCATGCTCTTTGAAGACCTGACAACCCTCTACCCCCTAGTTAGGCAAACTCTGCCCCAGGTGAGGAGGAGTTTCAGGTGGCTTCCAAAACACAGTAGACTCTTTGTTGGAAAATTCAACCTCAAAGTTTATGGACCACTGTGCTATAGGACAGGAGTCCCCAGCCCTGTACCTATCTGCAACCTTCTAGGAACCAGGTCCCATAGCAGCAGGTGAGCCGTGGGCAAATGAGCAAAGCTTCATCTGTATTCACAGCCGCTTCCAGTCACTCACATCACTGCCTGAGCTCTGCTTCCTGTCAGATCAACAGGGCATTAAATTCTCATAGGAACTTGAACCCTACTGTGAATTGCACATGCCAGGGATCAAGGTTGCCTGCTCTTTATGAGAATCTAATGCCTGATGATCAGAGGTAGAGCTGAGGCAGTGATGCTAGCACTGGGGAGCAACTGAAAATATAGATGAACACTGGCAGAGATGTTTCACTGCACAGAGATCACTTTTGTTGCGACCAATACCACATCTGCAGAACTATTCAAGTTTTTGAATGATTACATTTCAGGAAAACTAAATTGCTCATTTTGTGTTGGTGTATAAACGAACAGAGAAGCTGTCGTAACTGGACAACTGTTTGATTTCCCTACTTGTGTCAAAGAGGTTGCTACTGAGATGTGATTCTACACACTGTCATCCATAGAGAAAGGCTGACTAGATGAAAACTGTCACTTGAACTTAAAGTTTTGCAGGATGTGTTTAAGATTATCAACCGTATTAAAGTACATCCCCTTAATTCACATCTGTTTGTATCTCTGTAAGGAGATGAATGCAGAACACACTCATCCTCTCTCACACAAAGAAGTGAGATGGCTTGCTAAAGGTAGATCACTGGCCAGAGTTTTTAAGTTACTAGAGCCATTCTGGGATTTCTTTTAGAAAAGCAGTCACCGCTGGCAGTACATTATGGTGACACAGAATGTGTCGCTAAATGTGCTGACTCATATAACCTGTCCAACCTGCTCAATCTGCCACTCTAGGGGAGACCAATAACTGTGGACGAGTTGGCAGATTAACGCGAATACGTTCATAGCTGAACTGGAATTACGGGGGTGATGAGTGAACCTTGGGATTTCTGCCATAGTTTCAAATATTAGCAGAGATTTGGAAAGAGACTGAGCCAGGGCCTTCTTCCAACTGCTGATGATCACCTCTCTCAGCCTTCAAAAGGGTTCGAGCATCGTTTCCCAGCCACAAAAGCCCCCTGACTTGGGAATGAATGGATTGTGACCCACTTGTGAAGAAGCCAGGTGAATCGACTTTGTCTGTACTCAAAGAGGATCAACTGCTTGAAATTGCAAATGACAGTGGCCTTAAAATTATGTTTCAGACAACTTCGTATCTCCGCACGTCCTGAGCCAAAGTCAAAGCAGAATATCCAGAGACTGGCAAAGTCCTGGAAGGCCTGCCTCTATTTCCAACTTCCTGTCTTAGTGAAGCAGGGTTTTCTGCAGTAACAGAAACCAAAATGAGATTACAGTGGGAACTGGACATATGCAACACATTGCAGGTGTCACTGTCGGCCATCATTCCCAGATGGGACAGTTTAGCTGCAAGGCTCCTAATAACTCTGCATTATGGTGAGTTGTATAATTATCTCATTATATCACAATGCAGTAATAATAGAAACAAAATACCCCATAAATGCAATGCACTTGAATCATCCGAAAACCACCCTTACCCCATAGACCATAGAAAAATTGTCTTTCATGAAACTGGTCCCCGGTGCCTAAAAGATTGGTAATTTGTGCTGTGCTGCCTTCCTGGAGCTACAGGGAGCTCTCTGGCCATTTCTGCCCAGGGCCTCTCCAGACACTGGCCTCAGTCCCGTGCAGGAACCAGCCCACCCCCAGGCTCCCACTTCATGAGGGGGCTTCACTCCACGCACCCAGCACCTCACACCCTCAGGGATCACCCAGTTTCAGCCAGGCCCTTCGCCGTTACCTTTACCTAGGACTGAGTGGTCTTCAGTTTTAATGTCAAAAGACAAAACTGCATTTTAAAGACTAAATTGGCTTTCAGTCAAGATTCTTTTTTTTTCTTCTCTTCTTCCTTGTGCTGCTGGGAATTAAACTTAGTGTTTTTGCACTGAGCTACATCTTCAGCTCTTTTAATTTTTTATTTTGAGACAGGGTCTCACTAAGTCCTTAAATGGCCCAGATTGAGCTGAAACTTGCAGTCCCCTGCCTCAGCCTCCCAGAGTGCCGGGATTACAGGCGTGCACCACTATGTCCGGCTATCTTTGAGATTCTTGAATAAAATGGAATGAGTATTCAGCGGGGCATGGCAGGAAGCTTGCTTTTTGTGAGGTGGAACAAGGAAACAGAACAGCTTGAGAAGTGATTGGTTAACATCAGGTCACAATAGGCCACTTCTCTTCAAAGGGAACTTCTCTGCCAGGCTAACTCAGGCCCACAGGGCTCCTTCTGGCTGGGTGCTGCGAATCTCCTATTTTCCAAGGAAACTGGTCTATTTGGGCACCGTCTGCTTCCTCATAGCTTCTTTTTGGTCACAGGTTGCTGAGCAGGGTGACCTCGTTCCAGGGAGCTCAGTTGACAGCTGGAGGCTCCCAGAAGTTTGCTTCGCGTTAGCCCTGAGTGGCACTGACTGTCCGCTGCACACGGTGTGGAGTGTGCTGCTGTTAGTGTGTCACAAGCCAGCGGGTCCGAGTGTGAAGGTGAAGGAGTGGCGGTGGGGTCCTTCAGAGAACCAGGCAGCCGGCATGCTCCCAGCGAGAGACAGCAGACACTCCAGGACCCCAGCGGACAGCTTGGGGATCTGTGCTTTGAAAACCACAGCGGGTCTGCTCAGCGATGCTCCCCACAGACACCTGTGGGGCCAGAGACCCTGACCTCCCAGCCTGGGCCCTAACAGGCCTGAGCTCTAGGAGAGAGTGTCACAGTGACCAGAGCCCAGCCCCGGCCGGGGCTCTCTGACATACAGCACATGGGGAACCTGGCGGCAGAGACAGCGGTTGTCTACCCCAGCCTTTATTCTCTTTTCCTTCTTCATTACAGAGCCCTGGTTTCTTCAGCCAGGGCAAAAGGCACCAGCTCAAATTTATTAAGTTTTCTGCCTCACAGTTAAAGGTAATGGTGCGACTGACCCCGGCCAATGGGATGGAAGTGAATTGTCCTCTAGAAATGCTGGGAAGTCTATGTGACCGGGAAGAGCAGCCTCCTTTGTGCTCCCAGCCTGGAATGCTGGTGTGATGGCTGGATCTTTTCCCCCCAACTTGGCCTATGAGGTGACCTTGATGAAAGCTGCCTGGCTTTTTAGATTTTTTTTTCTTTTTTAGTACTGGAGAGTGAACCCAGAGCATACACACTGAGCTACATCCCTATCCCTTTTTATTAATTAATTTTTTTTGAGACAAGGTCTTGCTCATACTTCGCCAGACTGGACTTAGACATAAATGAGGCCCCTCCTCAGCCTCCCAGAATGCTGGGATTACCACTGTGAACCACCATGTCCAGGTCAGAGTTGGATAAGCCACTGAGATCCTGGGCTTCTCTCTCTCCTGCAGAGGAGCCTGACCCAAACACGGGCTGTCTCAGCAATCCTGGGTGTTGCTCAAGGAAGTTTCCGGTAGTCTGGAATTTTCCACCCCCTGAAATTATGGCATTCAGGGCACCACAATAAAGTCAGAGAGAATCTGCAGGCACGACAGAGGCCCCCAAAATGTCCTGGAGAGGGGCTCTTCCTCCAAGCATGGGAAACGGTGGCTGGCCATTGGGACTTGGGGTAGTCCCAGGAATTGTTGCTCACACGCTCAGTCTGAGCCCTGTGGGTGAAGAGAAAGGCCAAAGACTTCCTAGGAGCAATCTGGGAGGGAAAAGGAAAAGGCCCTTAAATGCCCCCTCAGCTACAGGCATTACAATGGTGAAAACTGTATAATACTTGCAACACACAATGTGGATCAGGTATGCAGTGCAATCAAAATACCATTTTTCTGAGCTCCCAAGGGACTATTAGTGAAGGATAATGAGCAGTGTTAACACTATCCAGCTAAGCCCATCTCATTCCTGTGCTCATTCCCTGCAATTTACTCTTCTGAACATCAGGGTCTGTATGTGTGAGATGAGGGTACATCAGTCAGTGTTCTGTGCCTGTAACAAATACTTGAGATGAGCCAGCCTATAAAGAGAAAGAGTTGTTTCGGCCCGGTTCTGCAGGTCTCAGTCCACGATTGGCAGACTCATTGCTGCGGCCTTGGACTTTTGATGGGGGAGGGGTCAGCACATCACAGTGGGACATGTGACATCACAGCACAGGTGGTCACCTCAGGGCTGGGAGGCGAGAAAGAAGAGGCAGGGGCCACAGTCCCACAGTCCCTTCAGGGGCACAACCTGCGTCCAGAAGATCTTGCCTGTGCGCCACCTCTGAACAGTTCCACCGCCTGCTGACAGGGCCCAGCCGGAGGCCAAACCTGCGACGTGGAGGCCCTGAGCTACAGCAAGGGTTTGCGCGAGACCCTCCGGAGCCTTTGGCTCTTGTAGATCCCACATCGAAAGCAATGCTGTTCTGGGACCCACAGAAAAAGAGCTCTTTCCTCCAGGACGTAGGCTTGACTGGGAAATGTAGAAAGCTCTTGCCCACAGGGCAAAAGTGACTTCTTAGAGATGCATTTTGCTGCTGCAATTTCAGATGGGCTTCTTACAGCAAAGGGAATGACAGGGTGCACCCCAACTCTTCCCAGGTCACAGCACATGTGTGACACGGACTGAACAGGTAAGCCTGCCTGGGGTCTGAGGTGACTGGCCACCCTCCCCACCTGCCCACTGCCAGACATGGGCATTTTTGAAACCCACTTGTGCCACCCCAGGAAGTGCTGGATTCCGGGAGCAGAAAAGGAAGAAAAGGAAAAATTCTGCATCTTAACTGTCTGGTTGTTAGACTCACTTGTTGCTTTGGTTTTGGCTAAAATGTGATCATGGGGCTGCCCCGAAGCCCTCTGCCTGTGTCCACAGGTCTGTTCTCTTTGCCCTGCGGCCTGGCCAAAGCCACTGAGCCAAAGCGTAGCCACTGTGTCCACCCTTCCTCTGGGGATCCTCAAAGTTACCCCAATGGACCGGCCCCAGTCCTCCCTCCTGAGACCGGTGACAACAGTCCACCAAAATGACACCCGAGGCTGGGGATTCAGGGAGAGGACTTGGAAGAGAGAAGGCTTTGCCTTGCACTTTAAAAGATGAACTTGATTTGGTTGTAACCCAGATGTGTCCCTTTCTGGATCATGAGTGGAAAGAGGACAATGACGAGGGCCACATTCTGGAACTGGGGACCAAACCATCCTCCTAAGACTAGGTGCTCTGTTTACTTCATATCCACAAGCCTTCATTTTCTCTGTGTGAATGGGAACATGCTATGACGTGAACAAATACCTGTTAAACCCAGCTATAGGCCAGGAGCAGGAGCTGTGCTAGGTCAAAGGGGATGATGAAAGAGCTACAGAGGACATTAGGAGGTAGCACTCACGATCCCTTCAAGGAAGGACTTGCTGCCCAGCTGCTGGAGTCGCAGCTGCCCAGCAGCCTCCAACTGCTCAAGTCCTGCCCCTCTGATTGTGTCAGAGCCACCGCAACCCAACCCAGAAGACCCCTGAAGGCCACTCCAGCCCCTGTCCCACTGTGATGTCAGCCATATGTCTCCTTGGCAGGATCACAGCTTGGTTCTCCCCTTTGCCCACACCTGCCTCCGTGCCCTGCTTACCCTGGGAGATGGTCCAAGGGTCCTCTTCCCACACATCTGTATGCTGAGCTCCATCACAGTGTCTGCTTCCAGGAAGCCCGGCTCATGACCAAAACAGCCTTCGGTCTCTCAGGCAACCAGCTTTTGGAGAGAAACAATAAAGTAATTTTTGTGAGAGCCATCGAGAAGAGCAAATGAGAGAGTGTGTGAAAATACTCTGGGCAAACACAGCTATGACAGAAGCTGTGTGTCCCTTTTATTTTGCTGGTGGCTTGGAGTGAGTCAAGTGGCTTGGAGTCCCCTTCCTTCCTTATCTTCCAAAGTGCATCCTTAGTAGCTGACAGGAGGTGCCCAGCCCAGAGAGATGTGGCAATGTCCGGGTCTCCTTGGGGAGGGAGGCTGAGGGGACTTCAGGTACTCCAAGGACACCTCTTGGTCCTTGTCTGTCAAACTGTCACTGGTGCAAGCCCCACTCCAGAGGCCTCTGAAGGGGCGAGCCATGCACCCTCCAAGCCAAGCTGACAGCGTTCCAAGTTCCACTGTGCTATAACCGACTTTGCAAAAGCAGAATCCTTGGCTCCAAACCACTAATGAACTCCTTCTAGCTCCAGGTTTAATTAGTTTTCATTGCAATATTAATGATCCCAACAAACCATTTCAACTTTCCTGTTGCACAGCTGGAATTCTTTTATTTGGCATTTGGTCTCTTTATAAAAGAATCCCCCATGTATCCTCCTCCCTGCCTGCCCCGTCAAGAGGGAATAAGATCACATTCTTACTTTGCTTATCACTCTGGCCAGCCTGGGGACAGTAGCTTTAATAATTTTGAAACTGAGAGCATTAAACACATCACAAACTGCCATACAAATAACGTATAATATAACTCCAGGATTTTAATTACAGTGACTAATATATGTACCAATCCCGAAATCTCTACAGCGCCATTAGGCCACACATGTGGACATTATGGGGAGGCTTAAAATTTGCGCAAGGTATGTCATTAGTTGATCCAAGATCGTCCAGGTCTCAAGTCCTCACCTGGGACTCGGAATTCATTTGTCGGCCATTCTGAACTACCCAGCCAAAGGCAGCGCTATTTTCATCAGTGACAGTGAAAGATGATGGCCAGTTCAGGCTGGTTTGCAGTGAGGGCGCTAGGGCTGCACAGCACGCATCTGCTGGTGGGTCCCACCGGCTCTTTATTTTCCCTGCTTCTTGAGGGGAAGAGCGAGGCTGCAGCTGCCTCAGATCTCCAGGCTCAGCACCCTGCAGCCATACAGAGGAACTGCAGGGCTGAGCACACAGTGAGGGGCCAAGCTCAGAGGTACCATCAGTGTGAGCAAGCCCAGAAGGGCCCGCGGAGGGGACAGGAGCAGGGACGGCAAGGGAGGCAGCCTGGCTGTACAAGCAGCCAGGGTGAGGACAGCCACCTGCTGGAGCTCCCCCAGGGTCTGGAGCAAGCCATGGCAGAGTCCATCCTCTGGTGAGGAGGGAGCAGCCTGCGTTCTTCAGCACCCGTAGAGGGAAGGACTTTAGTGCCTCGTGGAGCAGGTCAGTCAGGACCACACTACAGAGTCACCCCAGCTGGGACCACGCCTGTGTCAGCCACCACCAAACCATGTCACTTTTCTGGCCTGATTTTGCATCCCTGATGTCTCCACACCCACTGTGGCCAGAAGGCTCTTCCCGAAACATGTTCCTCTCCTGCTTACGACTTCTGGAGGTCCCTGAGTGACATCAGCTCCAGTGACAAGGTCGCCCAGCCCCCTTGATCCTCATGAGACCTGTCTGAGTTATGTGCCAGGACTTTGAACGGCCCAGGGCTCTTGGAGAACTCTCGATAACCAGTCAGAAAATGGAGAAGGATGAAAGAATCCAGACACAAAATACTGTAAAATAGTTGTAAACAAAGACCTGTATATTTCTAAAAACTGAGTGGTTTATACTGAATGTTGTTCAAGGAAATAAAACTTGAGAAATAGAGACATCACTTGTTATTGAATAAGAAGTCTTATCTTTTGAGGATATCTGTTCTCACCAAACTGATCTACATGTTCAGGTCAATACCAAGTAAAATTCCAAGAGGTTTTAATTTTATAAAAATTAAAAATGACTCTAACTTTACATGGCAATGTGAAGAACCAGAATAGCCAGGTCAACCTTGCAAAAAACAATAGCAAAGCTTAAAGACTTACTAGAAAGCCATGCTAATCAATACTGTGTGATCGGGGCATAAGAATAAATATACAAAGATACTTTGCAGCTTTCAGAAATGAGAAATAAAGTCAGGTCCCTTGTCTTAGTTACTTTCTTTGTTGCTGAGATGCAATGCTAGACACCCACAACTCTAAGGACGGAAGGTTTATTTCAGCTCACAGTTTGTAGAGGTTTCACTCCAAGTGATGTGGCTCCGAGGCAGGGTGGCATAGCAGAGGAAAAACAGTTCAAAGCATGGCAGCAGGAAGCAGAGAAGGATCAAGGGAAGAGAGCACAGACCCTTCCAAACCACAGCCTAAATGATCACCTCCTCTGACCAGGCTTCTCCTCCCAATATTATGTTTAGCTATAAACTAATCCACTGATGGTATCACATTCCCATGATCCAGTTACTTCCCCCAAAGCCCCACCTATGAGAGCATGAGTCTTTGGGGGACATCTAGATATAGACCATAACATCCCCTACGAAGGAGGGAAAATCATGTGTGCACTGATTATGTATCAACTATACTTGGTGCTAAATGATCATGAAACAATGCCTGAAAAATTCTGAGATAAAAAGTTATTATCAACCTGAAATTCCTTACCGATACAAAATGTGAAATGTGGGGGAAGAATAAAGAGATTTTTACAGATGCCAAGATTTGGAAAGTGTACTTGACTCAAACTCTGATGTGTTACTAGAGGACACACTCCAGCCAAACAAGGGAGCCACCAAGAATAAGGAAGATGAGATGTACAGGAAGTACTTGAGTTAAGGAAAGAGGGAGAGAGAGAAGGAGAAACATAGAGAGAGGGTGAGAGAGAGGGAGAAGGGGAGAGAGAGAGAGTGAGAGAGAGAGAAACACCCTTGAGAGTCACAAGTCCAAGCCAGAAAGGAGTATGGAGGCTACAAGAGGGGTCTCACTGGGATTTTTTTAATGGCACAATCAGAGTGAGTTTCTTAGACTTTTTTTATTATCCCATATCTCAAACTAGGCACCACAGAGACTGGAATCCAAAATTGCCAACAAGTAAGGGGGAAGAAAAAACCTCCTCTCTGTGGCCAAAGGCCTAGAGAAGGATATAGGGTGCCAGGCTGACTTCCCCACAGCTGCTGCACAGCAGGTGGGAAGAGGAGCAGCCACCCTGCTTCCCATTCAATTAGCAGCTGTGAGCCTGATATGCCCACGCGATGCCCATGGAGCCAAGGCCAGCCAGCCCACATCCTGTCTCACATGGCCCTGGAGCAGTAGACCTCATCTGCCTATAGATGGAGCACAAGTAGACCCAATGGAAAAGTTGTCTCCTGCCCCACCCCAGCCAAAAGTGGTGGCCTGACCTGCCTGCAGCAGCATTTCCAGCAGAGCCACAGGCCCAACCCATTCTGCACAGCACATTCCCTACTGCTATGGCAGAAGAGTACCAAAAACTTAGTGGCTTGAAATCACACAAATTTATTATCTTATAGTTCAACAGGTCAGAAACTTGTGGAGGGTCTTACTGAGCTAAATGAGGGCATTGATAAGATTATGCACCTTTTGGTGGCTCCAGGAAAGAATCCATGTCCCTGCCTTTCTAGTTTCCTGCATTTTCAGGATCTTGCTAACCTTCCATCTTCAAAGTTAGTAATGAGCAGCCAAATGTTTTTATGCTCCCACCTCATCCAATTCTCTATTCCTGTAGCAAAGATCCTGGTAGTTAAACTGGACCCACCAACATAAGCTTTCCATCTTAAGGTTAGCTGATTAGCAACCTGAATTCCACCTACGAACTCATTTCCCTCTCACCATGTGTATTTTTCTGGTTCCTATTGCTATAAGAAAATGCTACAGGCTGGGTGCTTTATAAAGAAAAGAGGTTTATTCAGCTCACAGATCTGGAGGCTGGAAGTCCAGCCAGTCCGTGGTGCTCATTTTGACAAGGTTCCTCTGGCTACGTCACATCATGGCAGATGGCATCAGGACAGAAGCATGTGCAAGTGAGAAAGACCATATCACAAGACAGGAAGATGGAGGGAAAAGACAGGGGATTGGTCTTGTTCTTTTCACAACAACTCTCTATCAAGAACTAACCAAGATCCCACAAGAACTAACTAAATCTCTTCAGGGGCGACCCCCTCCCAAAACCTCATCTCCATCCACTAGGGTCCACCTGCTGAAAGTTCCACCACGTCCCAACACTGACCCAGTGAGGACCAAGATTTCAACATCTGACACCTGGCAGACACAAGCAAACCATTTGTAAACAGAGTACCATGTGGTATAACATTCTTGGATTCTAAAAGTTAGGATGAGAACATTTTGGGGTAGCCATTTTGGCCATTATTCTGCCTACCTGCAGTGCTGGCCTCATCTACCCACAGCAGAATGAGCCCTTCCAGGAAGACTTCCAGAACCTGAATTCTAAACCTGAACAGGAAAACAAACTACCCTACTAAAAAAGGAGATGCAATAGAATCAAAGTTCTCCTATCATATTTTCCAAATGTCCAGGATAAAACTGAAAGTCACAGCTCATTCCAGAACCAGGAAAATCATAACTTAAGTGAGAAGACAATGAACAAATGTCAACACAGAAATGGATCAGATTTTGGAACTATCTAACAAACTCTGTAAGGCAGCCACCATGAAATTGATTTAACTAATAATTATAAGTTCTGTTGAAACAAATAAAAATATGCAATCTAAGCAAGAAATAAAGGCTACCTTCACAAATGGAAAGTGTAGAACCATAAAGCAAAAAATTAAAAACTCACAGAAGGGGCTCAATAATAAAGATGTGAGAAGAGACAATAAATGAACTGAAGGATAGATAAATAAATTTATTTGAACTAAATGACAGAAAGAAATTAGACAGAAGCAAAAATAAACAAAAAGTAAGACATCTAACAAAAGATCTAATATTTGCTCAACTGTAGTTCCAGAAAAAAAAGAGAAAAAGTGAGTACTAATAAGTACTCAAAGAAATGTTTGAAATCCTCATAAATTTGATAGAAAACATAAATTTACAGAATTAAGAACCTTACCAAATTCTAAATTGGATAAACCAAAAGAAAGTCATATTAAGGAACATAATAATTAAACTGAAAATTAGAGACAAAGAAGAAAACCTTAAAAGCAACTAGAAAAAAATGACATTTGACATGTAGGGAAATACCTGAATTACAGCCAATTTTTCATCTGAAACTATGGATTCCAGGAGAAAATGGCACCATGTTTTTAAGGGAATAAAAAAAAAAAGAATATCAGCTTTAGATTTTACATCCAAGGAAAGCAGTCTTTGGGGAAATCTGTAGCACTAAATATGCTCACATTAGAAAAAAAGGGAAATCCTCAAACCAATAATCTAAGTTCCTAGATCAAGAGACTGAAAAGGAAAAACAAAATAAACCCAAAACAAGCTTAGAGGGAATGAAGTGATAGAAACAAGAGCAGAAGTTGATAAAATCTAAAAAGGAAAACAATAAAGAAAATCAGTGAAACCAAAACCTAAAATCATCAGCAAAATCAATAAACCTGTAGCAGAACTGATAGGGACTTTTTCCTTCAAAAAGAGAGAAAATACAAAGTACTAACATCAGGAAGAAAATGGAAGGTTTCACTACAAATATTGTGGATGTTGAAAAAATAGTAATGGAAGGCTACACGTGACTCTATAATCATGAATTCAACAATATAGAAGAAATGGATCAAATTCTCAGAAATATGACTATAAAACTCAAGTAAGGATAATCTGAATCATCCTATAATGATTAAGTAAGTTGAATTTGTAATTTAAAGTTTGAAAAATCTCGAGTCCCATATGGCTAGACTTCTCTGGAGGAAGAGGGTTGACAGAAAATATATGTACTTAGGCAAGGGGATGTATTAGGTAGGTTTATAGCATCAGAGGCAGGAGAGTCTGCAATGGCCACCTGGTGGAGAACTAGAGGATCCAGGAGCTACCCAGCCCAATAAGATGGAAACCACAGAACCAGAGGTGTCAACGATGCAGCTCCAGTCCAACACTGAAGTCCTGGAAGCTTGCTGGAGAGTCTCTGCAGCAGGTCTGCATTGGAAAGCTGAAGGAACCAGAGACCAATGCCCAAAGGCGAGGGCAGCAAAAAGCACAGCTGCTAAAGCAGACGGGATCTCTTCATAAACACTTCCCTCTTTCCCTTTTTCATTCCATCCAGGATATCAGTCTATTGGTTGGTGACACCCACAACTGGTGGGTCTTCCTTCCTCAGTTTGCAACCAACACTCCAATCATCTCTGGAAATTCTCCCAGACACACCCAGAACTGTGCTTTACTAAGCTGTTAGGTATTTCTTCCTCAAGTCGGGTTGACAGCTCACAGTTCATGGTCACAGTCCACCCCTTGCAAACCTGACAGCTAGACGAATCTCCTTAAATCATACATAATGTCCAAATACAATAGCAAATCCATAATTACATCTAATAGGAGACAGCTAGCCTGTGTACAAACAGAAATGCACTAATTCCCTCCTCAAATAGAAGGCAAAGTTTTCTTTAGGTGATGGTCACTTATTTTCTGACATTTCATGCCTTAAATATTATATAGTTAATGACACCTAAACACCTAAAATTAAGTTGCTCAGTGTTGTGGATTACTTACAAAGAAAGAAAATAGATATCTGCTTAATATATATGCACACACATATTAACAAAATAGAGAAGAAATACCCATAACAATTACAATCCTCATTTCTGTAACTGTTCACCCAGTCATAAGTGGTATTTGTAACTACCTTTTTCTACTACCCATTCTGTATTGTCTTGCCCTTCAGAAGTATCTCAAATCAGGTTTTAGTTCTTTACCCAGCAGGTGGGCCATATACCTTCATTCCCAAAGGTTCTGGGTCCATTTGGCATCCTGCCTGTTTTAGTTCTGGTAATTTCCCATTGACCTTAATAACAAACGATGGTAATACCAGGAGATGTCCCAAGGCACTGGTGGCAAACCGTGGCATGCGTGCCATGGTGGACTGTATCATTAAAAGCTCTAAAAGGTTCACTGTCACTGCCCTAAGGGATTTCCTGCTTTCTAAACATATTTTTCCTCACTTCTATTGTGGAGTAGTAGTACAATTTCCCCTTGGTAGTCTGTATTGGTCCCCCTGCCAACACCATAACTCCCTTTATAGCATGTTGACTCAGAAGTCTGGGGAGCCCAAAATGACCAAGTGGAAGTCTTAGCTTCCAGTTGAATGGGACCATTGTTATGCCTCCTGGTAGAAACCTTCCTTCTTCTAAAACTAAGACTTCTAGACCAGCAGAGCCTAAGGTCACAGGCCAAGAATCAAAAATTTTGCTAGTGAATCACTAGGGGTAATGGTCAGTGGTACCAATTCCACTTCCACCCCTCAATTTCTGGACCCATGAATCCTGATCTTTAAATGATTTTATCAAGCATTTAAAGAATTATATCAATTTTATTCAGTCTCACTGAGATAGTAAAATAGAGAACAATCTCTAATTTATTTTACAGAACCAGTATTACATTAATACCAAAACCAGACAAAGATATTGCAGGAAAATAAAACTGTAGACCTATTTCCTTATGAATACAGATGCAAAAAATCCTCAGTCTAGTTCAATGACAGGCAAGACCATTTCTACAACTTGGCCAAGTGGCATTTACTCCAGGTATGCTAAGTATAGTCAGCATTTGGGAATCAGTCAGTGTAATCCACCACACCAACAGGCTCCATAGTTACATCACTGACAGAGAAAAAAATATCTTGCAATATCCAACAACCATTTATAACAATAATAGTTATTTAAACAACTGTCAGCAAGCAAGGAATAGAAAAGAGCCATCACAAGTTGATGCAGAGCATCTGCAAAAAAATCCCACAGCCAGCACCATGCTTCACAGCACAAACCTCGAGCTCTCTCAAGCTCTCTCCATGCCAAGACGGGGCCAGGCAGCCATGACTGTGTCCTCACTTCTCAGAGTTCACTGAAGAACCCCAAGTTCTAGACACTGCAACAAGAATAAAGGCCTACACTCGGAGCAGGAACCCTCGATCTGGAACTTTTCTCATCTGGGAACACTGAAAGATTTGAACTGAATGAAGTCTAAAGTACTTTTTAGCTTAAAAATAAATTCTAAAATACTGCTCAAATGTAAGTAGTCATGTCCTTTAAATATCTAACCTGTAGACAGATGTAAAAATACCATATACTCTAACCCACGTAGACAATTCTTGCCACAAAACCTAAAGTGTAGTGAGCCTTATATGCAGGTTCATCGTCACAAACTTGACCAACTGCAATTAGAAAATATTTTTAAATGTGTCCGTACTGTACATGCACAGACTTTTTTCTTATCATTATTCTGTAAACAATACGGCATAACAACTATTTACATAGTACCTGTATTATGCTGGGTATTATGAAGAGTCTAGAGGTGATTTATCACACACAGGAGGATGTACACAAGTTTATATAAGGGATTTGAGCATCCACAGATGTGCGCATCTGCCGGGATTCTGAAGCCAATCTACTGCAGGTACCAAGGAACAACTATGTTGTCCTTATAAACACAGAAGTACATTATCATAAAAAAAGAATAAAAGCATCCAGATTAGAAATGAAGAAATAAAACTGTCTGTCCTCCACAATAGTGAGACAGAAAATCCCAAGGAATAAATTTAGAGCTAATTCATGTGTTCAGGAAGGTTGCAGAAATCAAAACCGACACACAAAAATAAATTGCATTTTTACATACACATTTGAAGTGTTTGAGACTAAAATTAATATCACAAGACAATTAACAATTGCTCTAAAGGAAATGAAACACTTAGACATAAACTTGACGAAGAATGCACAGGACATGCATGCTGAAGTTATAACATGCTGAAGAAGGAAATCGAAGACCTAGACAAGGGAATCCTACCACGTTCACAGGTTGGAAGATTCAACACAGTAAAGATGTCAGTTCCTCCCCATTTAATCCATAGATCTAATGCAGTTTCTATCAATATTCCTACTCAGATTATTTGTAGATATAGACAAAGCTACAGAAATTCCTCATTTAACAACCAAGTTCTGTTCCAGCGACTCGATTGGTCATTAAATGAGGAATAGTATATAGTATGTACGTTACAATATTTAAAACAAAGAAACAGTCAAAGGAAACTCCAAGAGGACTGCTTTGCTTTCATTTGCATAACTCTTACATGCAGTACTGTGATGTACTGTATAACAGAACATAAAACTATAGTACTGTACTGTACAATCAGAAAAAATTACAATAGTGTACTGTAGAAGGCACCATGAAGCTGCAGTGCCGCTCACTTTCCTGTGGGGTAAGTCTGAATACTGATATAAGTCCAAACATTCATTAAACAGGTAGGTCGTTAAATAAGGAATATCTGTATTATTCTACAATGTATACTTATAGGCACAACCCCTTGAATAATGTAAACAAATAAGAAAAACAAGAGGAAAATGAGTGTAATTGTTCTGCTAGGTATTAAAGGTTACTGTAGAGCTACAGTAATGCAGTCCATGTGACATTGGCCCCAGGACCAACCCTCAGAAAAGCAGAACAGAACCAAGAATCCAGAAACAGACTCACACAAATAAACCTGAGTTCATGTACTACTGCTGACACAAGGACCACAGAATGGATTTGTCTGCCTATCTTCCTGTCTGTACATCCATCCATCATTTGTCCATCCGTTCATCCACCTGTCCATCTAGCCATTCACTCATCCATCCATTAATCCACCCATCCATCTGTCCATTACCCATCCATCCATCCACCTGTCCATCCATCCATTCATCCAATAGAAATTATTTTCTCACAATGCTGGAGATTTAGAGTCCAAGATCAAGCTGTTGACAGGGTTAGTCCTTCTGAGGTCTCTCTATGGTTTGTAGATGGCCATTGTCTCCCTGTGTCTAGCCATGGTCTTCCTGCTGTGCGTCCACTTCCTCTTGTAAGAATGGCAGTCATATTGGACTGAGTTTCCTCTAAAGACCCCCTTTTAGCTTAATTGCCTCTTTACAGACCATATCACCAAATACAGTGACATTCTGAGATCCAGGGGATTAGGATCTCAGCTTCTGAATTTTAAAGGGACACAATTGAGCCTATTAATCATGACCAACTAATTTTTGAAAAAGACACAAAAGCAAGTTGATGGGAGAATGCAGCCCTATGTCACATGATGTTGGGGTAGATCGATATCCCAATGAACCTGAGCCTGAGCTTCACATCCTCCAGAAAAGTTAACACAAAGCTGATCACAGATTTAAATGGCAAGCTCAAAAGTACAAATCCCTTAGAAGAGGAGTAAGTCATTCAGATCTACAGCTAAGCAAAGAACGTTTAGAATTGATCCCAAAAGCATCATCCATAAAAAGAAAAAATCATACGGGCCGGCTCAAAATTAAAAACTATTTCTCTGCAAACTACCCTGCCAGTGCTCCTTACTCATCAAGTAGCTATCTATCTTTTTCCCCCTTTTCTACCATCTTAGAATAGTCTTCTCTTAGTTAAAAAAAAAAAATAGGGGCTGGGGATTTAGCTCAGTGATTAGAGTGCTTGCCTTGTAAGCACAAGGGCCTGAGTTCAATCCCTGGCACCACAAAAAAAAAAAAAAAAATACCCTGTCAAGAGGACAAAAGACCAAGAGAAAATATTTTACAAACCACACATCTGAGAAGGACTTCCACTTAAATATATAAACAGCTTTCAAAACTCGAGGTTGGTGGAGCAAATAACCCAGTCAGAAAATGAACAAAAGACATGGCCAGATATTTAACCAAAAAGACTGTACAGATAGCGAATAAACACATCAGTAATCATGATGGACATGCACGTTCTTACTGCTGTGAGCTGTCACACATACCAACCAGAATGGCCAAAATAAAACAGTCTTTAAAAAGTGAACCCAAGGGCTAGACCCCACACATGCTGCTGGTGGAGATATAAAATAGCTCAATCACTCTGGAAAATAGGTCTGCCTTTTTTGAGTGTGTGTGTGTGTGTGTGTGTGTGTGTGTGTGTGTGTGCGCGCGCGCGCGCGCTGAGGATCAAACTCAGGGCTTTGGGCTTGCGAGACAAGCACTCTAACCACAGAGCTAAATCCCCAGCCCTAGGTCTGCATTTTTTTTTTTTAGAAAAACTAGAGTAATTATCATATGGCCCTCTTTGGGAATCTATCCAAGAGGGATGGAAATTTATCATCATTCAAAATCTTGTGCACATAACAGTCAGATCCAAAGTGGGAGAATGTGAAAGCTTGGCACCCATGTACCTGTCTCCTGGGACACCCCTTGTTCCACGCTTTCGAATACCTTCTAACATCACTGCCAATCTGCTTGCCCACATCTTCTGCACCCATCACTGAAGACTCAACCTGTGACAAGCCACAGGCTTCAGGGACCCCATCTTGTACTTCTCACTTCCTGTTCAAGACTTCCTGGGTCCAGGGCACGTGGCCACATCTGTGCAGCTGCACTGAGCACTCACACAGGTACAGTCCCCAAGAGCAGCTTGCTTATACCCAGGGCCACCCTTGACCTATGGGAGGAAGGGAGCCACAAGACTAAGCCCTCACTGGTTGAGCTCCAAGGGATCTCTCTGAACAACATTTCAAAAAAATCTTCAGAAGATTTGGGGTGGATTGAGTACCAGGCCTCCCACTTAGCTATGAGTAACTGCAGTGCATGCTCGAGCTGCCTCTCCATTCCTCCTGTGCATCCTCGCCCTCAGTCTGCAAACCTGAGGCTCTTCCCAGTACACTGCCTTTATCCACTCTGTCTTGATCTCTGATGGAGCCACCCAAGGCAAGATGCCTTAAAGGACCAACAGAGGACAGCTAAACACCACAGCAAAAGACACTTAGGACGCGTAGCTTTGCATGACTGAGCCAGTTAGAGTGTGAGTAAAGTCCAAGTGCATAAGCGATCACAGTGTCTTCTGGCCATCTGTGCATGCATCCATCCAACCATCTACCCACCCACTTGTTCGTCTATCCACCCATTTCCCTATCCATCCATCTACCCACCCACCCAGCCATTCATCTACCTGTGCATCCTTCCATCATCTGTCTATTCATTCCTTCTTTTAGGCTTTTGCTGAGTTCCGGGAGCTCATGGGTGCCAAGCCCTGGAAGACGTCCATGACTATAACGTGTCTTCATCCTTGAGCAGCCTGTGGCTTCCTAGGGAGGGTCTGTGACTCCTTACGTGTTTCTCGGTCCTCTCAGTGCATCACAGCAATTTTCCCTGCCCAGCTCCCTCCTGGGCTGCACACTCCAGTGGGAAAGCTCACATCCCATAGGCCAGCATATGCTGCCTATGTGCTCAGCTTGGACTATGCATAGCAGCCTGAAGAACCATGAGTCACAGCTGAGGAGAATGAGGCCCAAAGAGGAGAAGTGTCTTGGGTGAGATCGACACAGGAGATTCCGTCAAAATACTCCAGCCCCAGCCTGGGCCTGGGCCCAGCATGACCAGAATCACAGCCGGGGTGTCGTGTGACTGATGAGTCCCAGAACCAAGGACAGTGTCTGGGCCGCCACAGTGTAGTTAAGGGAAGCCAGTCAAATAGAATGAGTAAGTGGCAGGTTCTGCAGGAGCTCTGGAGAGGGATATGGGGTAGAAATAATGCCCAGACCTCATGGGGCCAGGACATGTGGTTTGGAAGAGGGACAGTGATGCGGGCAAAGCTGATCCTGAGGACTGTTAGCCAACAGAGGTCAGCATCATTGACATGCTCCAAGGGAGGAAAAACAAATGCAGTGTGAAGAACCCCTACCCCCACAGAGAGACTGAGCCAGAAGTATGGTCAGGCGTGGGGGTGCCGCAGGGATTGGAGGAGTCAAGACAAAGGTGAGACTTGGAGACGGGAGAGGAGGACAGAGCCCAGGTACAGGCCATATGTACACATAGATGTTGCCCCACATCAGAATGGCGTGTCATGCCTGCTACCGTGTGCAAGGCTGTCGTGAGCACCCATTATGTGTCAGGCCATCATGTGTGCCTACTGTGTGCTGGGCCATCCTGAGCACCTACTGTGTGCCAGGCCTTCGTGCAAGCCTATTGTGTGCCAGGTTCTGCACCAGGCCCCAAGATGGCATCCAGCTCTGTAACTGCAACAGCACTGTGGGGTGGTTTTGTCCCTCCTGTTTCTGCTAAGAAGCCGCCCAACATCTCGGAGGCAGCAAGGAGAAAGGGCATGCACCGAGGTGTCATGTGACTCCCGGGCCAGGCACCCCAAGAAGACACCCAGGTCATCTGCACTCAGCGGGATGCAGCAGGTGACAACAGACCCTGCTTTGTGAGTGTCCTGGTGACTGAATGCCAAGCTATAAATCAGCTACTCACCATGAAGCTGGGACAAGGAACACATGGCTCTGTGTGGTGTGCTGACCCCAGTGTCTGGCCCTACTGGAGCTCCCTGCAGAAAGGACCCCACTTGGCCATTCTGGGGCACCCTCGAAGGCAGGGGAGCAGGTGTCCCGCACCCCAGTGTCTGTGTCACATTTCCTTTCTCCTGGCCTTCTTGGCATGACTCATCCATCAGTGGCCATCTGTGTAAATTCCAGTAGTGACAAGCTGCAGGGAGCTGGATGGTGGCCCCTTAAAAGCCATGTCTACACCTTAATCCCCAGAATAGAGGATTGTGGCCTTATTTGGAAGAAGGGTCTATGCATGTGTCATTAAGCTCTTGAGATGAGATCATCCTGGTGGGCCAGGGACAAGTGTCCTTGCATAAGTGGTAGGCAGAGGGATATTTGAGGACAGGAGAGGAGGCAGAGATTGGAGGGGCTCAGCCACAGGCTGGGGAGCCAGGGATTGAATGGGGCCACCAGAATCCAGAAGGGACCTGAGGAACCTGACAGAGCTTCAGGGTGAAGGACCTGCTCGCGCCCAAATTTTGAGCTCCTGGCCTTGGTATATAACCTCGGGAGACTAAAGTGCCGTGTCTCAAGTCACACAGGGCATGGTAACTTGTTACGAAGGCCACAAGAGAGGGCCTGACACACAAGCTGACCAGGACTGCTGACCAGAGCCCAGGCTGCTATTTGCAGGAGAATCCGTGACCTCATCACTCAGGCCCATACTTTTGGCCCGCAGAGCCCTTGGCTGGAAAGTGTATCCCAGGTTGCATCTGTGTTGGGGTGTGGAGCTGTGGGCAGGCAAAGAAGATGAGAAATGGGCCTATTTATAAACAGACAGGGCTCCAGGGTGGGCACAGGGTCAGCCGAGGGCTTCGGCAAGGTCAGAGGCCCTGTAGCAGGGGACAAGGACATCACAGGGAAGAGCCGTGCCTAGAGGAAGGCGAGGGCAGACCAGGGCACTCCCAGCGGGCTCCGGCCCCTTGTGGAGCAGGAATGTCCAGCTGGCTTCCAAGGTGTATCTGGTGTCTGGGCAAAGGGCAGATTCTTCCCTGCTGTCTCACTGCCTCTCTGGGAAAGGAAGCCAGCACCCAGGGAAGTGTCCTGCACACAGCCACGCCATGCTTCTGTCACCCTGGGGGACACTGTCATGGCCAGTGGGACTCCACGTCTCCCCCACAGCAACTGCTCCCTGCACAGGGCTGGGGCAGCAGCAATTGGCCGGTGGTGTCTCTGCCTGGAGCTGTCCCACAAAGGGCAGGACACTGTGTACCGTGCCAGGGATGTGGGCAGCAGGGACCCACCACCCTGGTCCACCCTGGTCCTACTGGTGCTGAGGACAGCTGGACAAGGGGAAATCACTCAGCCTATCCACAGGTCTGTGCAGAGACAAAAGGGGTCCTGGGAGCCTTGGGCAGGTCACATCTATGACCCCATCGGGTTCCGGTCTCTGAGTCATATGTACCTATGAGCACTTCTCCATGTAGTTGCTCCAGCAGGAAGCAGAAGGTTGTCAGGCTCAACCTGCCAGGTGCAGAGGGACAAGATTTAAAATGCCTCTGATCCTGGTTCCATCTGCTTCGTAACTGTGTGACCCCGAGAAAGTCGCTCTACCTCTCTGAGTCTGGCTTCCCCATCCGTGAAATGAAGAGGACGGTTCTATTTCACCAAGCTCTCGATGGGACCGAAGTGTGACCAAAGCTCTACCCTCGTCAGCGGCACCTCTGGAACTCTTGCTTCATCTTCATCTTTCTCTTGAGAAGTCTGCGGTGTCTGCAGGGCCTGTCAATGCCAGCCACGTGTGTGGCCACATGGCACGCTCAGCGTGTCGTGTGTGCTTCCCAGGACTGTCCTGAGGCTGGGCACCTTAGGGACTCGCAGGCAACCCCACGGCACTACAAGCCCGGGCAGCCGCTGCTCTTCCTCGTGACCCCTGGCTCTGGCCCTGCAGGTCCCAGCCAGAGCACTCGAATTCTGAACCTTTACTTTTCACACCCACTTGTCACTCAGGAAGCCGGCCGGTGAGGCTCCCGGGTTAAGCTCAGGTTGACATAGATGCAGAATCTGCAGGTGGTGGGGAGGACCCGCGGGGAAGGATTACCACAGCCTAGGGAGCCCCCAGCTGGCTGCATGACCTCGGGCAGGGCCCTGTTTCCTCTCTGTCTCATCATCCTTTAAGTGGGTGTAATCATCCTTGAGGGCCCCATGACACAAGCTGACCCCAGTCACCTATCTGCTCCTGCCAAGTCGTGGGGGCTCAGTGAGCGCAAGGTCCCTCTCCGCTCCTGCCCGGCCTTTCATGTGAGTGGGGACCTCAGGAATCATCAGGGGCCCCACCTTCCAGCCTGGAGCTGAGAGTCGCTGCCAGGACAGGAAGGGGGCATTGAAGGGGTCACTGTTGTGCCCCTGGCCAAGCTGTGCTCCTTGCCACAAGGGCAGAACTGACCTTGAGCCTCCTCTGAGCCACTGCTGTGCCGCACACAGTCCACCACCTCCGGGGCTCCTCAAGGCCTTGTCCTGCTGCTCCCAAGCAGGTCCCCGCTGTCCCCAGTTCACAGCTACAAGGGCTCCTTCCCAGACCTCCCCCAGGATGAGTCCCACACCACACAGGCAGCTCTTGGCACCTGCCCCCACCTCCAAGGGCCACTTGTGCAGATATGGACACTGGATCTCTCATCTAGCCCCAACACAGCACCCAGACCTGACGGGCTCCTCTGTCACCCACCCCGTGGGTGCCTGTCCCTGTCCCCTGACTCTTCCCGGCATGTACACACACCTGTGACAACACTGAACTGGCAATCACCCCTCCTCAACACACATGCACACCCATACACTTGCAGACTCACATACCGTGCACAAATGCTCTCATACACATGGCGCATCTCACAGGAGTGAGGAGGAGGGTGGCCAGGATTCCAGGTTGAATGGAGCCCCCTAGCTCCCGACCAACCACACCTGTGCCACACAGCCTTCACTCCATCTCTACTGGCCCTGCAGCCAGCCCCCGGGCAGTCCCAACCCAACCGCCAGACAGGGGTGGAGACGGCTTGGCAGGGTGGTATGCAGTCAGGTCTGGGCACACTGGACAAGATGTGGCCTGGGCGGGGGACATGGCCCAGGCCACCGCTGAGATGCAAGGTGGCCCCCAGAATCCACCAGCTACAGGGCCTTGGAATTCGCATGGGCTGAACACTGCACAAGAAGAGGGAGTGCCCATCCTGAGCCAGGCTCGCCCACCAGCAGTAAGGCATCACCACCAGATTTGTGCCACCCAGGACCCTGACACAGAGATGACTCCTCGCGACCCACCCAGCCTAATAGCTCATTCACTCTGGGATGGGACTGTCGATCTGCACTTCAGTAAGCCCGCCTTCCCAGGACTTTGCCTCTCAAGGTGACAGCCACCTTCCGCCCGTCTGCCACTGTTACACCAGACCTGGAGGCAGCACAGGGCCCCACAGAGCTGCCACCAAGGAGGCAGGCCCCCGGGGTCCAGCTGCCTTTACATTCCTGGCTCTGACACAGGCCCTGTGGGGAAGCTGTAGAAACAGGACCGGAGCCTAGATCTGCTCAGAGGCATGCACAGCCACAAATCAAAGAGAGACTAGGATACCTGGGTGGTTCCCAGGGTGAGCCCTCACTCCCGCAGTAGGAAATAAAGAAGGGTCATCTGGCCAGACCTGTGCGCATCCATCTGTTCCTGAAAAATCTGCAGCTTTTCTGCATTAGTGAGACCTCCAGAGCACAGGATGGAGCAAAATCACTCGCAGAGATGAATCCTAGACTGCTCCACAATGGCCATCCCCAGCCGCCGTGAGCCTCCCAGTAGCTCTGGACACACAGGGAGCGGGGTGACTGTTAGCAGTAGCAGAGGGTCGTGTGCCATGGATCAAAGTGCAGAAACAGGGCAGCCCCTCTCAGGGGCCTCCTCCAGGAAGGAGAGCAGCCAGGCACAGGCAGAGGAGACTGGGGGGCAGGATCCAGGGGGTGATACAGCTGAGGCACCCCCTGAGGCGAGCAGCCCTGGGACTCAGGCCCCCCAGAGGGAACTTAGGCTGAGGCCATGGCACTCCAAAAGGTGAGAAGACCACAGGTGGGTGGGCAGGGCTTTCTGGGAGGGACAGACCTGAAGCTGGGGTGAACCAGGCAGGAGAGAGAGCCGGAGCCTCCCAGAGTGCATTCAAGTACAATCGTCAACAAGTATGTGTGTTAGGGTTCACTAGATGAACAGAATCAATATAAAATATATATCTGATTATATCAGGAACTGATGAGGTAGGCTTACAGGAGCAACAGAGAAAGTTTCCACGTGGCTGCAGGATCCAAGAAAGGAGAATCCAAAATGACAGCCTGTACTCTGGAGAGGCAGAGGATCCAGTAGCAGTCAAAGATCAAGACCTGGAAGCTCATTGTGAGTCCATGTCAGAAATTTGTAGCCTCCGCTGGAAGCCTAACGCATCTGTGTAGGAAGGCCAAAGAGTCTTCTCCAGAAGGCTGAAGGAACTAGAGATGAAAGTCCAAAGGCAATGGTGAAGACCAGCGCTCTTCTTGGAAAAAGACAGACTTTCTTCTTTTCTTTTTATCCCATCCAGGCTACAAGCCTATTGGTTGGTACCACCCACATTCGGGGTAGGCCTTCCCCCTCAGTTTTTATCCTACAGGTCAGTCATTCACAGACACACCCAGAGCCAGTTACTCACCTGCTCAGAGGTTCCTACTCAAGTCAAGTTGACATACTTCAAGTAATAACCGCAACAAGTGACACCTGTGCATATAAAAAGATGTTCAGACGAAGTAAATATTCTGAGACCAAATGCCTAGATGAGGCTTCACTGCCTAAACCCTATGAATCTGGCCAAGGCGTACCAAGTTCCCGGCTGTCATAGGCCAAATTGTGGCCCCAAAATATGTGGCTGCATCCTGGACCCTGGGAGCTGTGAATATGAGCATATTTGGGAAAAGGGTCATTGCAGGTGCAATTACATTAAGCACCTTAAAATGAAGGGGAGATAATTACCCAGTAGACCCTAAATTCAGTGACAAAGTGTCCTTACAAGAAACATACAAAGGAGAGAGACATCCAGCGAGCAGAAGGCATGTGGAGATGGAGGCAGAGATTGAAGTGCCACACCAAGGGGCACTATGGCTCCCAGAAGCCGGAAGAGGTGAGAAGGATCCTACCCTGGGGCCTGCAGAAGAAGCAGGTCATGCCCACTCCTTGACATCAGAGTTCTGGTCTCCAGGACTGCAAGAACAGGCTCTGTTGTGTTAAGCCACCCAGGTTGTGGCGATTTGTCATAGTAGCCACAGGAGACTAATAGGGTGGTCTTATAAAATAAGTTCATATCTACACATTACAGTCATGGGGGAGGATTTTTTTTTAATCTTCATAAAAGAAAGAACACAAAGATCGCAGCATAGGACACTAGAAAGACTTCTATGCTCACTTCCAGAGGAACGGCATGCAGCCCTGCACTGAAGTCAGCAGACAATAGTTAACAATGGGTCAGATGTTCACATCATAATAGCAAATGGTGTCATAGTTACTTTTCTTCTCCTTCCCAAAACAAAATACCCACACCCAAAGTTAAAGGAGGAAAGGTTTATTTTGGCACACAATTCAAAGAGGTTTCAGTCCATAGTTGGCTGGCTCCAAGGCAGGGTGGCACGGCAGAGGGCCGGCATAGAGGAGAAACATTTCATGGTGAACAGAAGGCAGGAAGGCGGCAAAGTAGCAAACCAGCGAACAGCAAGCAGCAGCCCTCCTTTTGTCCTTTATATTTTATCCAGGCTCACTCCCTTAGTATAGGTGGCGCTCACATCCAGGTGGGCCTTTCCATCATCCACACCCAGAACTATGCCAAACCAATCAGTGGACTAATTTGATCTCAGCATCACACACTCTAGATTCAGCGACCTCTGAAAAGCTCCACCTATGAACATATGAGGCTTTGAGGGGACATCAAGGCACAAACCATAACAGGAACACAACATTATAAATGCATATGCACTTCCCTTTGTTTTCATAAGCATTCTGAGAAAGGAAAAAATAACACTGGCCATCTTTGGGCTGTATGGGAGCATGTCTTTTTCTCTCTAAATTGTTTTTTTCTCAACTTTTCCAAATCATCAGTAAGTATATATTACTTTTGTCGCCAAAAGAAAATGTTCTAAAAATGTTATCTTCTTGCGAATGTGATGTCTGTAGTCTCAGGAGATCCTTCCAGCAGCCCGGTAAGGAGGTCTTGCCGTTATTCCACGTCACAAGTGAACACGATGGCTGCAGGAGGTGCTTGTCTGACGACAGCCAGGCCACAGCACAGCCACTCAGGAAGCCATGTCCTCCACCTGCAGATGGGGCTGCAGCTGCGCATGCCACCATCTCCCATGTCCTTCCTGACCGTGCCCAAGCCTGGGCCTTGTCCTTCAAGTCAGTTGGTGGCTAAAAGTCTCAAGTGCCCTCCGGGCAGAGATAAATAACACAGCACAAGATCCTGGGATTCCAGTTTCCTATTTTTAACTGGAATGAAGGATAAATCATTTCTGCTAACTGTTTTTACCTGGCTGCAGGAAATGATGCATCGCCATCTTTTAAGAGAAAATTAAGCCTCTAATTCCATGGCGTGTGTAATAAAATGGTACTTCAGCTCTCGGCACTGAATATATGGCCCGTCGCATCCTAATTTACTATTTCGACACTGCCTGAAATGTTCTGGAGTTATTAATGTGGCAATATATTCAAGCACAAAACCCAGCCTTCAAACGCCGTGGAAGCACTTAATTAACGCAATGGATGGCCGTGTGGGAGAGAAGGGGCAACGGCGAGAGGCTCCACCTGGACGCTGGGGACATGGCCAGCCCTGTGGGGGGTGCTGCTGGGGGGTGGCCTCTTTCTGGAGGGCAAAGATGGGGTGCCTAACAGACAGGGGCATCCCCTGAGGAGACACCCTGCTCCTCCCTTGCCTGGATCCCTCAGCCAAGAAGACCCCGGATCCTGCTCTTTGTCCTGACCTGCCCTCGCCCACAGGGCAGCTGCAAGTGCTGTGCTATACACCTACACATGGGGCAGGTCAGCCCCAGGCTCTGAGTTGTCCCCTCTGTGCTCCAGAAAAACAGCCTTTACAACCATAGACCTGTCCTGATGGCCCATGAAGTGATATACTGGGGCCAAGTCTCGACCCAAGACACAGGCAGAGGCCTGGAAGGCTCTAGGCTCATGGTCACCTCCCTGTACACCTGCATCTTCCTCATTTGTGCAGCACACTCCAGGATGGCCACAGCGGGGGGGCAGCTGACCTCGAAGGCCCGCTCTGCACCTTAGCTGTTGGCACAGCATCCACTGGGGCACAACTGCAGGGGGCGGCTTTGGGGGCGGCCCTCCTGCTCTGCAGAAGCTGCCACGTGAGCGCAAAGGTGCTATGCAGGCCCCTAGAGTCATCACTGCCGCACTTACTGAGGCCGTGCACGCCACGGCTTCTCCAGCTTGGGCGGTACCTCCTGCTCGGGGGACCGGTCACTGGGAGAGCCCATTTACCTGAGGTTATTACAATAAGTCTGTTCACAGCCACTTAGAGTCAGGGCTGTGCCTAACGCATAGACGTCACTGCGCGTCAGCTCCAGAGCGTGCCTGCCCGTTGTGAGTGGCTCCCCGACCTTGACCATACTCCACACAGAGAATAAGTGATAGCCCTGGGGGGCAGGGAACAGCTTCTCTTTCTTGTCTCCCACACGCAAACCCCTAGCAGGTACACAACAGACACAGTGACAAGAATTTGGAAAATATAGAAACCAAAGCTTCTGTTCTGAATGAGCCATTTGTTCTACATCCTAAGCCTCGCGCACCTTTCATGTCACCAGGCCCCCGTCTCTGTAGTCACCATTTTTCGGGGTCTCGAGCTCCCAGCACATAGAAAGCTCAGAACTCCCTCACAGGACGGATTGTGGGCTGTAGGGTAGGCCAAGGGGCACATCACGGCCAGAGGACTTCTTTCACCCAGAGTGGGCACAGCCAGCTCTTCCTGTGCCCGAGGCCAGTGGCAGCTGCCCACAGCCCTGTGGCCCAGCATGGCGAGACAGTGATCCGGCCCTGGCCCTTCTGACAAGCCCTATAGTTGCCATCCAGTGGTGCTGCTACTGGAAGCCATCAGGACACAGCAGCGGGCACTTTGATCCTGAAGGCTCAGCCACGCAGCCTGGTGGTCCCCTCGGGGCCAGCACTCCCACTGACCCTGCATACCCTGTGTCCACCTTCCAACCAGCTGTATTTAGCTGACGCCTAACCTCAGGTGCCGCCCAGCGAGCACAGACGCACAGCGTCAGGGGCAGGAGGGAGGCAGCACGGAGCCCCTACCAGGCCACCACCCTGGCTGGGCAACCCCATCCAGCTGCTCCAGGAAAGTGTGTGCTTCCTGACCACATTTTGCTCCCAGGGAGAGGGAAATCTTTCTCACGATCCCATCTGCCACTTTTGGCCTGTGAGAAATCACGGCCTAGCAACCTCAGTGGGAGCTGGAAGCCTGAACAATCAGCTCAGTTTGCAGCTGGAGAAATTGCAGCACTGGGGGTAGAAGTGTGGTAGCCACAGACTCAGTTTCCTCCTGCATCCTTGTGGGATAACAATGGCGAGTCATCAGCAAGCCTGGCCTGCACAGATCTCTTCTTTGGGGCGGGATCTCAGGATCTTCCTCGTCCTGGGAATTGGCCTTCCTGGGTTCATCCCGTTCTACAAAGAAAGAGAAGCAGCTCCGAGATCTGTGGTTTCGTCTGGCATCGGATCACAACACAGCACTGTTCCCACTGCAGATGCCTCAATATCCCCACCTCTGTGCTAAACGCTCCAAGAAGATCACAGCTGGGGCAGGGGCTGATTTCCTACGGCAGTCTGACCTCTGCTCTCTGAAGTGTCACGAAATTGGCCTAAGACAGCTCCTGTCAGCAACCACACAGCTGCCGAGAGCACTTTCAGCACCTGATTAAAGCAGGCTCCTTCCCTCGCAGTCCCTGGTGAGAAGCAGAGGCTGGCGGCCACGGTGGGGGGCCTGGCCACTGTCCAATCAGCGCTCTCCCCCTCCCAAGCTCTGAGAGGCAAGCGGGGACCTGGCTTCCAGGAAATTGGGAACAAAGCAGAGGGAAGAAGGGCACTCGCCGGGCATGATGTCCTGTGACTCTCTGAAGGATGTCATCCTTATCTCTGGAGCGTTTTAGCTTCGCTGCATATGAAACAAAACAGAGATTCAGGCACGACCTCTAGCCCCAAATCTTACGGTCCTGGACTATGCTTCCCTGGCCCCTGCATCTGCCCCCACAGCCACAGGGCAGCCCCACAGCCCCCAAGAGAAGCTCTGCCCATGTCACCTAGCTGATCCCTCTGCTGCACTATCATCCACTAAGGACAACCACCACAGCAAGTCTAAATTAGTCTCCCCTAGAAATGTAGCCATCGGAGGGCTCCCCGAAGACCCCAGTGACCTGGAAATCCACAGCACAGTGTACAGACACATTAAAACTCATACTTCGGAAGAATCTATCAGAACAGGAACTCTTTTCTTCCAACGTTTAGTGACAAAAGTTTATGAAAGTATCTAGGTGGTGTGACAATAATTGCAAGGGAGGAATAAAGGAAAAACAAGAAGTAAAAAATGAGCAGGATTCTGGTGGTGCACACCTGAAATCCCAGCACCCAGGAGGCTGAGGCAGGAGGATTGCCAGAAGTTCAATATCACCTTGAGCTATATAGTGAGTTCAAGGCCAGCCTGGGCTACATACCTAACAAGACCCTGTCTCAAAACACCAAAAAAAATAGAAAAGAATGAATCGGTGTTGAAATGTCACACAGAACTATGCGTGGAGCTTCAGTTTCAGTAGAGTTTCTGTTTCTTTGTTTGCTTTTTCTTTTTTTCCTTTTGGTGTTTTAAGACAGGGTCTAGCTGTGTAGCTCAGGCTGGCCTTGAACTCACAGCAATCCTCCTGACTCGGCCTCCCAAGTGCCAGGACTACAAGCATACATCACCATACCCGGCTGTTTTTTGTTTGCTTATTTTCTTACCTGTCTTATGAATACACTTTATTTTTTAGAGTGTTTTTAGGCCCACGGCAATGCCGAGCAGCAGCCACAGAGCTGTCCCTCACCCCCCACAACCCACAACGCATAGATCCCATTATCAGCATTTTGGGTGGGTGCTTCCCCTACTTTCTTTTCCCTCCAATTTGTCCGTAATAAGAAAAACACATTTTACTTGAGATGGAAGAAGGGAAGGAGGGGGGAGGAAGCAGCGAGGACCTCCTTGGTCTCAGGGCACCGGTGTCCTGGCTTCCAGGCGTCCGGGCTTCCTCCATCCTCAGCCCGTGACCATCCCCAGGCCTTGTCCACACGCCACGCTCCTAAAGCCCACACTCTCACCAGCCTCACCAGCCTGTCTGGGCCCACCTGGCCTCCACCCCTGGCTGTGCTGTCTGCAGCCCGCGGCCTGGTCAGGGAGCCACGTAGCTGCAGGGCCAGCCCCCCTCCAGCAGGGGGCAGAGTGAAGGCCTCCCCGTGCTCCTCTGTGCCGATCCAGGGTGCAGGAGCCCTGGCTGAAGGCAGAGCTGTGTACAAAGGCCTATTTTCAGCTCTCCCTGGAGCTCACGTTGGGCCGCAGTGGAACTTAGTGCAGCAGTCACCCAGGGCCAGCTAGCTGAGGCAGGGGGCAGGGTCGGGCAGGGTGGGCCTCCGTGGGTCAGGGGACCTGAGGGGACCTGAGGGCCTCAGTTTCCCTGCATACAGAATCACAGAGAGGGGGACCTCTCCAGACCCAGGCACAAGGCTGTTCTAGGACCTGGCCTGGCAGCACAAGGCTTCAGAGAGTGAGATGCGCGGAGCATATGTTTTACTTCTCACAAAAAATTCTGCCGGAGACCCCAGAAAGTCAGCCCCAAAGTCGAAATCAGCTGCTCACCCTTATGACGAGATGACAGCACCAAGTCTGACCCACAAACCTGTCTATCCAACACTTTCGTGCACACACTCTCAACTATAGACACACACTCAAACACACACACTCAGACACACAACTCAGTCCACCACATACACACTCAGCCACATACACAGTCACACACACACACATACTCAGACACACATACTCCCAACCACAGCCACACAATCACCCACACACATATATTCAGACACCCACACTCAGACACACACACACTCTCAGCCACACCACATTCAGACACACATGCACATACACGCTCAGATACACACACATACACTTCTTCATACATACACCCACCTGTACACATTTCTACCCCTCCCACCACCTAAAGGGACATAGACAGTTTTTCAGGATGGAGGCCACTCAGTGGAACGGAGGGACAGATAGGGCTTGGGTGAGGATTGCCGGCCTTGGGCCACTGGGCCACGAGCCCTGTGCTTGTATTAAAGCAGATGACAACCTGGGCCACCTGGGGGTCTTTGGGGAGGGAAGAGGGTCTCTGCCTAGTGCCCTTGCTGAGTCCCTGGCCCAGGGTCCTGCTGCTGACCCAGGGGAGCACCAGGCCCAGAACCCCATGTCACCATCCAGGTCTGAGCCGCTCTGCGCTGTGCACCACCAGGGAACTGAGGATTTAATTTACATCATCTTCAGTCTGCTCCAAAATGCCAGCCGACATCATCACGCCCACTCTAGGTGACAGAGAGGCAGAGGGTGACAGAGAGCTGCCCACGCCCCACAGCCAGGAGAAGCCTGGCTGGGATTTGAAGGCAGATGCCGGGACTTCCTGTCCCTGCTTGCCTCTCTGCTGTCACTGGGCAGGCAGGCGGGCGTGGAGGAGCAGCACACGCCTTGGAGGAGGCGGGAAACATTCCTAGTCCTACTGTCTTTCAGCCACTGTCAGGAGGTTTCCTGTGCCCTCTGGCTGGCGGGCATTGCCACCACCGCGGTGTCTATTAAAATAGTTCTCGGGGGTGTGGCTGGCTTGGTGGCTTCATCTTGCTCCAAATTAAAACTGTGGTCCCTGGCAGCGCGTTCCCTTCTGGACATCACTCTCACTGACGCCCTTGGTGCCGGTGTCTGACCCGACCCCTCCGCAATCTTCTATTTCTCGGGACTCTGCCTTTGCCTTTGCACACCCTGCACTCACCGGGGCTCTGGAGCCCGGACCTGGCTCCCAGCCAACTTCCCCAGCCGCGCACTGTGAAGGCTGCGGCCGAAAAGGCTTCTCTAGGACCAATGGCTGTGGGAGGATCCCTGCTGGGTTTGTGGAAGCAGAGCTTTCTGGGTGCACCCCCAGAGCCAAGAACCTCCGTTTCCAGTTGGCTTCACACTGCTGATGTTGCCGGTGGTGGAGCCAGACACACTCAGGCACTTCTGGTTGAGTGCCGGGTCCCACAGTGACAGACGTCTTTATCCTGGTGCACAGGAAGGGGTCACAGCCAAGGGAGAGGTCCCCACACCCTTCCTCACACATGCCCCCTAGGGTAGTTTCTGGATGACTGATGACTGTCATCTCTGGGGCTTGTTTTAAAAGAAAGCAGAGCTGGATATGGCAGTGCACACCAGCAATCCCAGCTGTTTACGAGGCTGAGACAAGAGGACCCAAAGTTCGAGGCCAGATTAGGAAATTTAGTGAGACTCTGTCTCAAAAATAAAAAATAAGTAGGGCTGAGAATGTACCTTAGTGGTAGAGCACCCCTGGGTTCAATCCCCAGTACTGAAAAAGAAAAGAAAAAAGCAAAGCAGAACAGATCATTGGGCCCTGTGGTGGTTAAATTTAATTGTGTCAGCTTGATAGGCTTGGGAGCCACCTAGGGGATTAGCAAATCACACTTCTGGGTGTGTGTGGTGGGACATGGAAGCGTGACCTTGGGGTCCATATGTGGTCCCTGGGCCCTTCCTCACTGGCATTGTTCCCCTGCTCTGCTCCGCTCCCCCAAACTGAGCAGCTTTGCTCACCATGCCCTTCTGCCATGATGTCCCTGCCTTGGAGCCTGCTAACCATGGACTGAACCTTCTGAAACCATGAGCCAAATTAAGCCTCTCCTCCTTTAAGTGTGTGTCAGGTGTTGTGTTCCAGTGACAAGAAACCAGTACAGGTCGCCACATGAGTGAGTAGAATCTACTGGGCATCACAGCCTTGCCACAGAGGCAAAACCTGCAGTGGAAGCTGGGGACAGCTGTCCACTCCACACAGGACTGTGGACACTAATGGACAGCACCACTTCTGTGGAGAGAAGGCATCACTGTGGGTAATGAAGACATTGGTCTACACTGGCCTCCAGCCTCTGTTTCATTTCTGGTGTCCTCGAGCAAGCAGCCAAGAGCGGGCAGGGCTGAGACAGATTTCCCAGTGGGGCCTTGCACCCAGCACCAGGAGACTTTAGCCAGGCAGGAGGCACCTCAGCCTCTCCACAGGCAGCCATGTCCCCTCCTGGGCTCCTGAGGATCCTGCACAGACAAGACCTTGGCAGCAGCAGTGCCCAGCCCGGCTGTACCAGGGTCACCAGAGAGACCTTGGCACCCTCCCCTACCCTAGGCAGGGCATCACCACACCCGCTCCACCAGGAACTGGAAACACAAAGGCGGGGCGCACATCCTCAGGGGGTCACTGTGCGCTGCCCCCTCTCAGAAGCCAGGCCCCTTACACAGGACAGGGTGGGGTCCCCACGGGCATCACCCACAGCTCTCCTGAGTCACTTGTGTGCCTGCCCTCTGCATAAAGCAGGGCCAAGGCTCGTCACAAACCGAACAGCGTTAGGCATCTGGCTTTACGTGGAACCCTGTGAAGCTCAGTTTGGCTGCTTCTTTAAAAACTGTCTTTGAAAAGTTGCTCGCGTCACTGATCGTTAGGAAGATGTGAATCAAAGCCACAGTGAGATATATCCATTAGGGTGGTTACTTCCAAAACAAACTAAAAAAAAAAAAAAACACACCAGCGTGGACAAGGTTGTGGGAAAATCCTTGGGTGCGATTGATTGGCAGCTCCACAGCAAGTCTCATGGAGTCAGTCATTTCGCTTCTGAGCATGTGTACAAAACACGAAAGCAGGGTTCAGGGTCCCGAGCAGTGTTGTACAAAGGGGTGGGATGTACTTAAAAATACTGAACTGTGCACTCAGAAACAGTGAAAATGGTAAATTTTGTGCTATACATATTTTACTACATCAGAAAAGAAAGCCACAACAATAAAAAAAAGTGACCTTTTGTGGAAATAACTAGGATTCCTTTCACAATAAGTGGGTTTATGTGAACCAATGTCTTACTTAGCTGGAACGAGGACAGTGTGGCACACGTGTCTTTTGGCACCGAGCACCCAGGGGCCATTCCACTCTCTTCCCAAATGCAGAGATTTCCTGCTGGGGGTGACTCGGGAAGAAGGTGGGTCACGAGCTCCTGCATCAATGCCAGACCTACGTCTGCAATTGCACTGCCTCAATCAGCCCCGTGGAACTTCACTCCACCTTTTCTCTCCATTAACAGAGGCAGGCACTAGGCCACCAGACGCTGAAGCAGGAGGGTGGCAAGATTAGGGAGAAGTGGCTTTGGCTTAGTGAGGGGGAAGAAGCAAGGGACAGGGACAGAGGACCAGGGAGAGGAGAGCAGGAAAGGTCCCTTCCGGCCCCTGGCACACAGGAGGCACCCGGCCAGTGTTGGCTTTCACTAGAAAGGCAAAGGTGCTGCGTCTCGGCCTGGGATGAGTTTAAAGATCACGCCCTCACCCAGCCCGCCTCCAGGATCTGGGAAGCTCGCTGTTTACCTGTGGCCACATCTGGGGACAGCCTTGCACATTCAAGTCTCTGCTACGTTGCACGGTGAGATGGAACCGGCCCCAGTGTCCAATCGGCTTCATTTGTCAGGTTTGCTCGGGGAGGACAAAACACATCAAGCTCCCTCCGCCCATGTCCCTGTGAGGGTGCTGGGCTCCCAGTGCGATGAGGCAGGCGCTCTTTCAGGGACACGTGTGTCACGGGGCTCCATGGCTGGCTGATTGTGGGTGCTTAATAAACATTCAATCATAACCATCTTAATTACCGGATTACATCATGTCTGTCCTCGGGTAGGATATAAATAAATAATGCCGTGATAATAATGAGTCTCTCGCACAAGGCTGCTCAGCGTGAGTTCCCACTATGATGCAGGCAGCTCTAATACATTTGGGGGGATGTCATACTTCATAAAGATGTATCTGGGCACAGCAGGTAACCGGTTCCGAGGATGAGGCTTGTTTAGCATTCACCGAGCAGAACACTTCCCAGTTTCCTGCTTTGGGTTCTCTCAAGGCTTCCTTCTGCCATGTGGCAGCCGTCTCAGGGTGGGAGGGCGTCCAGGCAGAGTCAACAGGGTGCTGGGCTGGGAGTCACAGGATCCCTCCAGCCTGGAACAGAGCTGCGAATGCAGAAGTCTGCACCTTCAGGGCTGGCAGGTTCTGTGGGGAGGGGCAGCAACGAGTCAGCTCCTGCCTGTCAGTGGGTGGAGCCTGCCACCCCCAGGGCCACCCCCAGCTGCCCCATCTTCCACTGAGGAGCCGGCTAGACAACTATCCCTGCAAAAATTTCTCAATTCCTAATACAGCCAGTCTATCCAAGTTTTCGTAAAACCCAGCCACCTGAGGCTCTAGGGGCCACCTCTGGCCCCGGCTACACTAGGCAATGTAGGAGTCTAGAGCCTAGGGTCCAGGAGTACAGGAAGAGAGAGTGCCCATCCCTCCGCAAAGGCCAGGAGTGGGCCGGGCCCCAGGGTCAGCCACCAGCTCTGTCACCTGCCAGACTCACTGCGTGACTCCCCAGAAATCCTTTTCCTCCTCTTCATCCCTAGAAAGTAAAGGATGGCAAGGCTGCAGGGCTCCGGGATCCAGTATGTGACACAGTGATGTAAAGCTCTCCATGGACCAGCCAAAACCAACCTCTACAAGAGAGCTCACAGCTCCCTGATTTCTGGCATCTGGAAGCTTCTGGAAGCCTCTGGAAGATTCTGGAAGCAGAACTAGTCTTGGTGAGGTTGGACCTGAAGGCCAAATGTCAAACCCACAGAGAGGATAACTCACAAAACCACCCCCAAGGCCACATGGTGTACCGTGCCTGTCTCACATGCCCTGAGCCAGGCAGGTGCCCACTGTGGGCACCTGCTTCCCAGCCTGGAAGCAGGCCGGTCTGGAACTGGACCAGAAGGGATCACTCTGGAGCAGCTTAGCTATGTGGAGTGGAGGCAACAATGACATCTTCGGGTCCCCACAGGAAGTCAGCAGCTCTGACAGCAGAGGAAATTGTGCTGGCACCTGCCTCTCTCCAGGCCTGAGGTGCCCTCTGAAGCAAAGGCCATGCCACCAAGGCCACCTGTCACCTCAGGTCTCCAAGAAGCAGCCCCCTGGCCATGGTCCCCAAGAAACCACACCACAGATAGGGAATGACCCTTGACCTCTGACTAGCCCTTGAGAGCGAGCAGACAGCTCTGGCCTCTCCAGGCTGTCATGTGGTGCATTGTGGGTGAGATGAACCCCTCGCCCTCCAGCAGCTCCAGCAGGAAAAGCCACAGGCAACCCAGTGTCTCTAGTCAATGGTAGAACGGTCTTTCTCCACCCTGCTGCAACCACCTCAGCGGAAGATCTGTTGCTCTTCTTTTTGTTGTTGTTGTTCTGAGACAGGGTCTCTGTGTGTAGTTCAGGTCGGCCTTGAATTCACTGTGTATGTAGCACAGGCTAACCACGCGATCCTCCTGCTTCAGCCTCCCGAATTCTGGGATTTAGGCGTGTACCACCACACCCAACTTGCATAAATCCTTAAAGAAAAATTTAACACACACACACACACACACACACACACACACTCTCTACTGCTTTCTATATCTTTCTTTGCTTGCAATATAGTATTTGAGCCATTTCATGTACACAGGCATTTTTGCCTTTTTTCTGTCTACGTGAATGCTCAGAGTTTTACATGACTATATATGTAGCCATTTTACTTCATTGCATAACAACGCACTTTAACTATTTCCTCCCATTTTACATCTTTCCATTTTCAGGGCAGCCTTGAGCACCAGGACATGGATTGGACATTTAATCGTTCCTGATGTCTATGGCCTTGCCAGGGTTTGTGGAGCTGCTGGCCTCCTCAAGCCACGCAGTATCAAATAACCCTAAGTGAGGCAACCAGACAGACTGGAGTCTGTGGGACTGGCCAGGAGGGCCCAGGTGCCACCTCCCTTTCCATGTGGTGGGAGGGACCGTCTCGGATCTTGCCAGGGTCAACCGGGCCCGCATCTCTGCTCCCTGGCTGTGTCTCCTTCCCGTCTCCTTCCCGGGAGTCTGTCTCCCTGACAGCTCACTCTGGTCTGCTTTTCTGTCCTCTGCCCCAGGGAACATCCCATTTCCTAGAGTTGTGGGGCATTTGAAATGAATATATACGAAGGTTCCAAAGATGGTCTAACAGATGCCCAGCTTCAAAGTCTTATTTCCCTGTGCCCAGGTGTCTCCCCACATGTCATGTCGCTTTGAAGAAAGCCCCAGAACCATGGGATTTCATTCCTAAGCTCAGTGCTATTATCGTGCCTGAAAATGAGCAGTAAGTCCTCCTGTCATGGACTCCCAGCAGTGTCCTTCCTTCCCTGGGTGCCTTGTAAATGTTCACTGGGCTCAGGGTGCAGAGAGGCAGTGGACAGTCCTTGGCCACCATCCTTCTAGTCTTTTAATCAACAGGCCCCATCTACCCTCTTTCCCCCAAGTTATATGTTAGAGACTCGGCCCTGGTCATGCAAGCAGCACATAGGTTTCTCCAGCTTCCCTGGACTTGCCGATCGCCCTCTCGCAGTGTCATTTCACTGTGTCCCTTCTGTACCTGTGGTGCTTAGAATTCATGGTTGAGCCCAGGTGGGAAGCTGGTTCCCACTGAGTCTTGATTTCCTGTGTGCTTTCTCAGCAACCTTTCCGCCCTCGTGGTCCTGGATTCCCTGGGGCTGGAAAAGTTCCAGGGTCCCAGTGCCACCTTCCTTCTCTAGACACCTCAGGGGCTTCCTGCTCCCAATGCTTGGCACTTGGGACCACGATGCTATTCACACCGTGGCCATGCTTTGGCCCCGCCCTGTGCCACTTCTCAGACCAGGCCGACCCACCACACCCAAAGGGACCTCAGTGGTGTGAGCGCCTGTGTTTATTTGTTGTCATTTTAGATTGCAGGGCTAGAATACATTTAGTGTGTGTTTTATTCTGAGCTGTTTTTACACTCACTGAGGGACACCGTGCTTCCTCTCCCCCTGCACAAGGCTCTTCCATCAGTGGCGCCTCACTTTTTTTAATAGGCTCCTGGGAGCTTTTTGTTAGCCTGCCTGCCTTTCCGGTGTGACAAAGTGACCCAGGCTCTTCTCGTGCATTTTCTGTTCTTTCTAATGACAAGTGGTGTTAGGTACAAAAACTCAGGTACCAGCCATGGGTTGTTATTCTGTCCACTAAGAAATACTTTCCTTTTTTAAGAGAATGGGATTGAAAGTTTGTATTCAAATTCTAGGTTACTAATAAAGGACTTCATGTGAACATTTTAATTTCTCTAACATTTAAAAAAAGAAAACCTTGCTCTTTAAAAGCATTAACTGGTTTGCTTTATCTATCTGTGTTCTGGAGAACACCTGACAATTTTATTTTGCACTTAATTTCATGTTAGGTGTGCCCTGTTCTGGATATTAATCAGACTACTACATTTTAAAGTCATTTCATACAACTCCTCTCTGAAATTACACTACCTACATGTTAAGCTCATTTGTTTCACTCCGTTGAAATCATTGTTCCTCAATTTTTAGGTAATCCCCTTAATTTTTTTTTTACTTTATTTTTAATTTTCTGTAAGATGAATCCAAGTTAAGTCTACCCATGCAGAAGAAGATTCAGAGAAGCCCAACTCCCCCGGCCATTCCCACCCGCAGCCCCACCCTGCCCCATAGGTAACTATACTTTTTGTCATCACTTATTCTATCGTTTGTTTCTTTTTAGTCTAAGCAAATCCACATGGGCACAAACATTCCCACAACCCTCCTGGAATAAGTGGCTGACATGCCATGCCTGTGTCTCCCCTCACCCTGGGAATAGGGCCCCAGCAGGAACGGAGAACAGTCCGCATTCCTTTCTACAGTATTCCATGGCACAGACGAGCCCAAGGGCTCCCATCTCTGCAGCCCGCTGTTCACCACCCTTTCCCAGAGTACCAGTGATGGTGACAAACAGTGCCGTGGCGGCCATGCTGCTCCATGAGTGCCCACCCAGGCTGAGCACTGCCTCAAAGTTTCTAGAAGTCACACACTGTAGATCCTGGAAGAGGACACTTGACTCTCTGAGGCCAGACTGCCTGACACCCGCAGCTCCACTGCAGACTCTAGCTGTGCCGACCAGAGGGCTCTGCCAAGCCCCACCAGGCAGGAAGCGGAAGCAGATGACTCCTCCACCTGGCTCCAGGGACCTGCACCCAAGGCCTCCTCTGGGAAGTCAGATCTCAGACAAGCAAGAGGATGGGAGCTCACCTGGCATCTTAGTCACTTTCTCTTCACTGAGACACCCAAAATTCAGTACCTGACACCCAAAATTCAAAGGAGGAGAGGTTTATTCAGCTCATGGTTTGTAGAGTTTTCAGTCCATAGTCCATAGGTGCCAAGGCAGGGCAACATGGCAAGGGGGCCTGAAGGAGGAGAGCAGCTTATGGCATGGCAGACAGGAAGTAGAGAAGGACGGAGGGAGAGAGATAAAACTTTGCAGGGTGCGGGGCTGGGGATTTAGCTCAGTGGTTAGAGTGTCCACCTGGCAAGCAGAAGGCTGCAGAAGGCCCTGAGCTCAATCCCCAGCACCAAAAAAAAAAAAAAAAAATCCAGGCCACGCCCACAGTGACCACCTCTTCTAATTAAAGCCCACCTAATTTCAAGCCAGCTTTAAGCCCCATAACTGAATCACCTTCCAAAAGCCTCTGGGTGCCTGAGGCTCTTGGAGGACACTGAATAGCAACCGGAACACCTGGGCTAGTGCCTGACTCCCTGAAGTGGGGCCCCAGCTTCACCTGTGGGGAGCTCTGGAACCTAGCAGCCCACCACCTCCAGATGGAAAGAGGCACTACACGGGAAGGCCCTGGGTGGGGCCGGTGCCCAGGAAAAGCTCGGTGTTCACTAGTCGCAGGTCTCACGATGGAACCCATCGTGGGCATGGATGGGGGAGGTGGGCTTGTCGGAGTCCACACTTTCCTCCAGAGTGTGGGTTGGGGTCCCCGCAGTCAGTGTGCTCCTCCTCCAGGGGACCCAGGACAAATCCCATGCACGGCCCAAGGTCACAGTGAGCAGAGGTGAGGCGGTGGGGAGCCACTCAAAGTAGGAGGGGCCGGGCTTGGCACCTTCACCAGCACCCTAGGTGCACAGGAGCACTGGATGCTACCTAGAAGCTCTCTGAGCTGCATCCTGAGACCCAGCACAGGCCATGTACAAATCCAGGCAGTTTCTGTGAGTGACCTAAGCTGTGAAACACAGAAGGAAGGTGGCACGATGGTCATGGGGCCAGGCTGACGTCCTCAGCTGCGAGGGCTGTGAGGATCTCCTCTGAGGAAGAGACACGTGATCTGAAGTTGGCGAAGCCAGAAGGAAACAACCATGTAAAGATCAGGGACATAGCGTTTCGGGCAGAGCTGATGCGAAGGCCCTGAGGCAGGACCGAGCTGCATGCGTGAGGAGCAACCCTTGGTCCACCTCTGAGGTTAAAGCAATGCTGCTGTCCCTGTAGCAGAAGTGGGTGTGGGGCCTTTAGTCAGCGCCTTCCTCTCCCTGCGGCTGCCACAGCAAAGAGAGCAGGTGACCGGGACAGAGCAGCGAGAGGACACCTGGACTCTGTACCCCACCCCACCCTCGCAGCCAGATGGCCCTGCATGCCCCCTCCATGGGCTCTTGGACCAGAGGGCAAAGTGATTCTTTCAGGGCCGCATGGCCCCAGAGAGAAATGTAGTCTGGTGCTTGGATCGAGCAGAGAGGCCCAACTTGGAGACCACGACTGCTGCCAAATGCACGACTTGGAGTAAGGGATTTACCTCCCTGACCTTGTCCTACACCTGGAAATGGAGCCAAGAGCATCCCTGAAGTGGTTGTGAGAATGGCAAGAACCATGTGTAAGAGCTGACAAACATCCGGCTTAGCGTGGATGCTGGATGAACAGCGCCTCCACGCTTCCTTCTTCACTAGCAGAACGCTTCATTTCTTCAGGGCCTCATACTTCACAGCAAACAGGGACAACAACACCAGAAGGTGACCCAAGAAACAGCTGCTGTACCCCTGCTTAACCTCTGGACTCTGATGGAGAAAACTGGCCCCTCGCCAGGAGCTCCCCAGCCTGCTTCCAGGGTTGCCCCACCGGGTGGGGATATTGGACAAGCGGGGTCAGTGACCGGGGAAGCTCTGGCCCTGCCCTATTATAGGATCACAGTGCAAGTCACAGGCATCATTTTAAATCTCCTAGCAGCCGCATTCAAAAAGAAAAAGGAAATGTGAAAATGAACTTTAACAATAGCTATGAAACCCAAAATCTCCAAGGTACCTATGCTCCTCAACTTACAGGGGATGATGGCCCAATATACTCACATGGAACCTGAACTATCGTAAGTTAAACCTGCACAGAATGTGCCTGACTGTACCTGTATGGATTTTGCACCATCACAAGATAGAGAACTAGTAGGTCAGACCATTTTGGGTCGGGAGTCATCTGTAGGATCATCTTAACATGTAGTCAGTGCAGAACGTTGTTGAGCTGTTTTGTGGGTTTTTAAAACGCTGTCTTTGAATCCATGTGCATTTCTCAGTGTGTCTCCGTGTATACTTGCCACATGGTATGCGCTCCTAAGCACAAGTGCACAAGCGGTGTATGGGTTAGGTGAAGGACCCCAAAACTCTCATGTGCTCAGGCCAGGCTCGGCAGGTGCTTGGGTCACATGGGCTGCTGTATGCATTGGTGGATTCACCCACTGATGAGCACCATCGCTGTGTGCTGTCAGTAGGCAGGGTCCGGTTGGAAGAGGCGGGGTCACTGGGGGCGGGACCTGGAAGGGTTTAGCTCCCTCATCGGCTCCTCCCTTCTCTCTCTGCTCCAGCCACCATGAGATGAGCAACTGTTCACCGTAGGCTCTTCCACCAGCCCGTTCCTGCCTTGGAGCCAGCCCACCATGAACTGAAACCCCTAAAAGCAGGGAGGCCAAACACACCTCTCCTCCTGTAAGGTGTGTGTGTCGAGTGTTGTGCCCCAGTGACAAGAAAGTATCTAAGACAGATGGTCCATGTCCACTGGTGTGGACAGAGTGGCTCTAGGGTGGAGATCAGCCAGCTGGGGTCCCTGAACCAAGTCCAGAGGCCTGGACATTTGTACAGCCCAGTGAGCTAAGAAGAGTTTCCACCTATTCCCATAGTTGGAGGGAAAATCGAACACTACTTTTGATGTATGGAAATTCCATGAATTTCAAAGTTCCAAATGTCCAACCTAAAGTTAAGTTTCTGTGCTGTGTTCACTGCTCCTTGTTGCACAGAGATTGTCTCCGATTGTGATTATGCGGGAGATCCTTGGGCTGTGAGGCTGATGACCAGGATGTGCTAGAGGGTAGCTAGCTCCTCCTAACCCTGGCTTCCCAACTCCCTGGAAGTTCTGAGAAAGGAGCCCCTAATCCACCAACAGGGCCCCCTTCCGCCAGGTTCACCCCCTCGGCCAGGCACAGGACAGGACAGCCCTGAGCAGCGCACGTGCCAGCCCCGTGTCCCTGCAGGAAGGGCCGTGTGCACGGACCCCTTGGTGGCCAAACTGGGCCTCGTCCCCAGGATCGCCCTCCTCCAGGGGTGCACCAGCTTGCCGCCAGCCCTGGTGACACCCTTGAGGGGTGCCAACATAGGGCAGAGATTCCATAATGAGTCATATCCAAGGAGGGGATCAGGCCACACAGACTCTCTCTTGCCAGGGAGAGGCGAGGCAAGCTGGTAGGTGGAAAGAGGTCGTGTCCTAGGCGTGGGCTGGCAGAGTGGTTAGTGGGGGTATGACAGAGGTGCACCGCTGGACAGGCAGGGGACGATCCCTCCCCTACTGTTGTTGGCTGCATGGCCTCTGGACCTCTGAAAGCCTCAGTTTCCTCATCTGCAAGGAGGAAACACTGACTCCCATCACTCAGGGATGGAACAAGGATTGAGTGGAAGAAGGAAATGTCCTAGGTGCTGTGGAGTGTGTTCAGTTAATAAGCCAGGAAAATGCACCCGGCCCCTTCAGAAGTCTCCTGAAGAAATCTGTGCACTCGTGGAGAAGTGTCACCTGACGAGAAGTCTTGGCAGCCCAGGCTGAGAGAGTAGGAGACTCCTGTGAGTCACCAAGTGTCCCTTGGAGGGACGGGAGCTTCAGATACCCAGAACGGGAAGTTAGCCGCAAGGCCTGCGCTGCTTTGCTCTTGGCCCAGCTTTTGCAGGCACCTTATGGCACTGGAGCAGAGCAGGTTGACTTTGCTGTCAGATGCAGCTACCAGTTCTCCTGCAAGTGGAGGACAGCAGGCTGTTTGCACCCGCACCACTAGGCAGGCGCCACCCACAGCCCACTGCAAGGATGGGGTGCAAGTGCGCCGCCAGAGGACAGTTTTATTTATGCTCTTGCAGAATGTACACGAGGGCCTTGTTTTTCTGGACGATCGGGGGCAGGCTGGCTCACATAGCGTCCATGAGGCTGCTACATTTAGAATAGTGTCTTCATTCACATTCTTTCCACACGGCTCACGGCTACTGGACTAGAAGGCAGGGGTCACTTTGCCTGGGCCAGCTCCCGGCCATGAGACCCTGGGTTCCTGGTCGAGAGCTCCATGTCCCCTTGCCCAGGGGTGGTTTGTACCAGGATGCCCACTGTGCTGAGTGTGGGACCCAGAGGGTGGGAAGAGGTACACTTTTCCGCAGCCGCCATCCATGCTCAGGCTGGCTGGGGGGGGGGGCTGCAAACAGGCCTGGGGTCTCACTGGGACAGCTGCTGTTCCCACACTGCTGCTGACGTGGCGTTGACCAAGCTGCCTGCCTCCACCCGGCCCCCTGCCCTCCCGCCCTCACAATTTCCCTTTCTTGGCCCCTTCAGGCAGACACCCTTGGCTCCGGGTGCAGAACACAGCTCTCTGTCCCTAGGATCCTAAACCAGACACTCTCCCCACTGTGAGGAATTAGAAGTAAGCAACACCAGAGCATCCTGAGGAGGGGAAACCAAGTCAGGAAAATCCAGGGCCCGCTGAAGGCCTCGGCTCTGGTTACAGTCACCCCAAAGCCACCTCCTGCACAAACGAGACTTGGCAAGGCTGCGTTTCCTAGCACCTGGGACAAAACGATTCGCGTCAAGCACAGCGGACACCAGGACTGGCTGTACATTTGTTTCCATGTGTAATAGGGAAAAATATGAACTAGCATATCAAGTCTATGATCTCTCAGCTATTGCTGTTCACATAAAAATCTGTTCAAAACCAAACCGAGTTGATTTAAATTTTCTTGAAAGGAAAATGACGCTGCCTCAAGAAACATAAAAAGGAAAACAAACTGGCTAACATTTGAGAAGCTCTGCAGCCTGCGAGTACAGTATATTTATGTACATGAGCTTCTGCAGCCTTCAGCCCCGCAGAGCACAAGCACTCTTTCCACCTGACAGGTGGGTAAACCGAGGCTCAGGGAGGTAGCGTGACTTAGCTGGCGCCTTCCTCTGCAGGGCCTTGAGGATCTGCTCCTTCCAAACTGCTTCACATGAAAATGTGTAGACCCGGGTCCCAGGCTCCGGGCCACCAGCAGCATCAAGGCAGGGGGTGGTGCCAGGCCCCAGCTGGAGCTGGGACAGAGGTGGCTGCCCTTGAGGAGCCACAGGTGGGAGGGGCAGTCCGCAAATAGACCAGAGATACGGGCACTGCAGAGTTCCTGGGGCTGGGGCACCGCAGGGAGCAGGGCACCTGCCAGGGATCGGTCACCTCGGTTTTCTTGGGCCACAGGAGAGGGGAAGCATGAGAATGTTTTTGTAAAAATAGGAAAATCTCTGGCACTAAATCTTGACAATGAGTGGATCCTTGTGGGGCCAGCTGGGGGAGGGTCAGGAGGGTGCCCGGGAGTTGGCACATGTTAGTGAGCAAGGCCAGTAAGGAACTGAGGGTCTTTGGGCAGTGTGGGAGCTGGTGACCCCAGGCCAGTACAGAAGGTGGCCATGGGGAGGGCAAGTAGGGGCTCCAGAGGGACCCCTGCCAGGCAGAGAGGCCTCGCCCATTGGCACCTGGGCCCCACAAGCAACTGGGTGACTGTGACCAAGCTCAGCTTGGGGTCACTTACCTGCCTTCCCCGATTACTCATGGCCCTCTGCACTGTCCCCCGAACCCCAGCCTGGCCTGCACCCAGCCTGCAGCTGGGCAGATCATTTTGCTCCAGAAGCTCAGCGGAGAGCTGCTCCTTACTCTAGGAATGCAGGCTGGCTTCGTCCAGAGCCGATGATGAAACGGGCTATTTCTGCCCGGGGACATCAGCAGGCCGCCCGGTGCTGGCCCCAAGGCACACACGATCGTGTTTTCAACATTTCCCTAGACAAATGTTTTCCTTCCTACCTCGCGATACTTTTATTTGCTTCTAGATGCTCGAATGGCTTTAGAAGTCACTCTGGATGGACATCGATGATCATGGGGAGGGTCCAGCTAATCGGCAAGCAATTTCTCACTCCCCAAGTTATCTATTACCCGGGCTGATCTGGATGTAAAAATAGCCGCTGAGGCTGTTTGTTTAATCTGACTGTTACTTGACACCACGCGGGTGTCGCCGGGTGGACTGTTTGCCTCTTCCCCTCCACAGCACACTGGTCCCCGCCGGGTCTCTGCCGAGGTAAGCCCCTCAGACTCCAGGGTCTGGCCATAGCAGAGCAGGTTTGGGAGAGTTGGGAGGTATGGTCCTCTGTCCTCTGTCCCCAGACAGCCCAGCCAACAGGGGAAGAAGCCACTTGGGCTGCTAGGCAGAGCCAGGCACTCTGGTCCCGGAGGCCTGCAGAGCAGCAGCTGGAACAAGTGGCACACAGAAGGGACAGCGAAGACACGGACGGGTCCAATGGCATAGGCGAGGCACTGCCAGCTGATAACAGAGGGGACATCTGCTCCAGATAGCCGTGGTGTGGGGTGTGTGGGGTGGTGGGAGGCAAGGGCTTTCTGGACGTGCTGCATGGACAGAGGACATGGTCCCCACGCGCAATACTATCAGGACTTTCTGCTCCCGTGTGGCCGAGTGAGCGGTCAATGCCGATGCGCTGTGTCTCTGTGTGGCCAGACAGGGCGACCTCCTCGGTCACAGTCGGCCAGTCGGGTGGGAGGAAGTGGCTCTCTGGTCTCCCCCAGCACTGAGCCAGGCAGGATCTCAGCAGCTGTAGCAGGGCACATGGCTATTGGGACATTCTGTGGATGCTGGAGGCACGTGTGTCCCCACCACAAAGCTCTCCCCAGGCTGCCTGTCCCCAGGGACCCCGGGGGCCCAGCCAGCCTCCTAGGCTAATCGAAAAAAAAAAAAAATCTTTTCTTTAGAGGAGAAAAATTGATGGACAGGAAAAATAGCTTTGACTAATTACAAAAAGCTAAATAGCCTCAAGAAAAGTTATTTCCGACTTTAAACTAGGAACCCTGGAGAATAAATTTTAAAATGCACATGATAAGTAAAGTCCAGTTCTGCAGTGCCAGAGAACCTGGACTCAGTGGGTGGTGGACCTGGCCTGTGAGCCGGGCACCTAGTTTTGTAAATAAAGTTTTATTGGCACATGGCCATACTCGCTCATTTGCATATGGTCTATGGCTTCTTTTATACCACACCCGCAGGCACCATATGGGCTGCCCAAGTGAAGTCATTTGCTACGTGTCCCTTTGAGGAAGAAGTTGGCTGGCCCCTGTGGTACCTACAAGCACTCCCACAGACGGCCAACGCAGCATCCACACCCACACCCACAGAAAGCAGGGGAGGCTCTTGCTGCTAGGTCAGCCTGGAGTGACCCTGGGGATCAGAGGCTGGCGCGATGGGTTGCTGCCCTCCCTGGCCTATTTTTTTCAGGTTCACCAAGCACAGGAAACGTTCTGTTTGCCACGGTGTCACTGGGAGGCTTAGCTTCACCATGGAGTCACCGAGCGAGTGGCAGGTCCGTGCAACCAGCTGAGCCGGGTGGACTGTGCTTATCAAGTGGTTTATAAATAGACCCGTCCGGGTGACCCAAGTCCAGCCCATGTCTGTCCCTGGGTCTCCAGACTGGGAACCACTACCACTGTGCCTGCTCTTGGGGGGCAGAGCTCTTTCAATGGGAGTAGCTGTGTCTGGTGGCAGGAAGAGGCTGGTGGAATGGGGTTCTGTGAGCTGAGTGTCCCGGGACCAAGCAGAGGGAGGTGTGAGGGGCAGGCTGGGACAAGCGCATCCTCCAGGCCACCCCTCCTTGCATGCGCTGGGCATCTGCCCTGGTCCTGAGCCCAAGAATCCCCTGAAGCCCCCTGCAGGAGGAAGAGGGACAGCCCTGGGTCTGCTAACAGGGTGCCATCTGCAACCAGACTGGGCCACTTCATTCTGTGTGCCCAGTACCAGTGGAGAGAAGCCCAGGGCAGTGAGGGAAGGCCACCTGGGTGGGGCACACTGGGATAGCATCCCTCGAATCCAGCCAACCTACAGCTCCGGCTCAATGGCAGTCTCATTTAGTCAACTGGAAAACCCTCAGAGGCCTCTGAGATGGGGACCCAAAAGCAGAGCGTGTGAGCATGCCGATGCCAGCGTGTCACCCAGCATAGGTCACAGGCTCCTGAGGGACTCAGCTGCGTGAGTGGCATCTGAGTGACAGTAGCCTCTTGAGTTCAGGGCAGGTGTGTGGATTTCCTGGCAGCTGGTGGGAAATAGTGGCAGCCCCTGCACAGCCTCCCTTAGTTGGTCCCAGCCTCATGACCAGGGACATCTTTGTCCCTAGGTCCCTGATCCCTCCGTCCTAGTTCAGAGTGTCTTAGGCGTACTCTCCTGGACGATGGGGGCACCATCGTCCTCAATCCAGCCCCTGAGAACCCAGGCCAAATAGGACACAGCCCAGTGGCCCATAGCTTTCTGGGGTGCAGAGCTCCTCTGGGCCCCTCCCAGGCCTCCTCCTTGTTTCGCGCAGCTCCTTCCTCTTCGAGTGGCCCCGTCCAGGCCTCAAACAGCCAGGGAAGAGTCCCGCTTCAGCCTCTCCGAAGGTCTCCTAACCGCCTCCCATGGGTTGCTGCGGCCGCCCAGCTCTTTGCTACTCCTGCCTGCCATGCCTGGAGGCCGCTTCCAGACCTATGCCACTGAGCCCATCTGCCAGGGCCAGGGCACGTTGGAGCTGCCTTGGCTGGCCCTGTCCCAGGACCGCCGGGCCACACACAGCATCGCCAGCCTGTCCCCTCACCTGACCCCATGCACCCCTCTCGGGTCAGGCCCAAAGGCTGCAGAAGTCAGGGTTGGCTTACAGAGCTAAGCATCTGGGTTCGGTTTCTAGCTCACCCCGGACACGGCGGCCACCACTATCTTCAGTTCTCCAGGGGCTAGTTTGAGCCCTGAGGTCACCCAGGGGCAGGACTGAGGCGCAGGGAGGTTAGGGGACTTGCCCAAGGATGCACAGCTCAGGAAGGGGTTTGAGGCTCAGTTGCCAGGCGACCCGCAGCCTAGTACTCTAGGGCACCTGGCAGACCCAAGGCAGGAGGCCTTGCTGGCCCTTGGCCCTTTAGGAAGCTGCCCTGTGTCCTGGTGGCAGATTGGCATACAGCCTCAACCTGCCTCTCTGTGAAATGGGGACAACGCCAGCTCCCATCCAAAAGGGCTCCACAAGTGTTGTGGACAAATAAGGGCTGGGCACCCAGCATGCGAGAGAAACACAAGAACTGCTTTCTCCTCTCTCTGCCCTATTTGGGAAATTTTTTTCTCCTGCTAAAACTCCAGCTTATGTCCCTGGCCAAGGTCATGAAAGAGAAAGCCCTCAGTGCTCATTGCTCAGCTGGTGAGCAGCCGGCATCACACAGGACTGACCCACGCCCCCAGTGCCCACTGGGTATTTGCACGTGACTGTACATCATCACCTGCCCTTTTGAGCAGAAAGGGTCTCTGGTCTGTGTACCTTCAGCACTTAGGGTGGGGGGTTGAGCCCTAAGGGTGACGTTTCTAACCTACAGCAGTGCCCCAGGGCATGCCGGACACCCTCTCTTCTCCACCATCCACCCCCGGGGACCAGAAGAGGGTTAAAGCTTCCGGGTCACATTAGTGGAACTTGGATGTCGACCATGAGCCCAGGAGTCTGCACTGTAGCTGAACACACAAGGTTTACCCGGGTTGGCTCAGTGGCTGCTTAGGCAACACAGACATGTGTTCCCAGGTGCAGTGGGCCATGCGCATGCGAGGCTGCCCAACCCCGGAAGTACAGGGGGGAGTGGGTGACCCGGGGAGCTCAGAGGACAGACTCAGGAGGCCACTCTGAGGCTGGGGGCCTTTGGGGCTCTGCTCAGGCCCAGGTCGGTGCCAGGGCTTTACCACACTTCATCAGCCCTGTGTGATGGGGAAGGGCAAAGCTGTCACAGTGGCTCCCATGTGACCCCTGTGACCCCTGACCCGGGGTTACTGGGGTTACAGGGTGGTGACAACGGCATCTATTGGGTGGAGTCAGGACATACCCACAAGGCAAGGATTGTTACTGGTCACATTTTACAGGAAAGGAAACTGAGGCACAAAGCCAGCTTGTCATTTGTTGAAGGTGACACTGAGGTGGTAGAGCTTGGCTACAATCCCAAGGGGTCCAAGCTCTTCCCACCATCTACCGGGCCCCCGTCTGGGGAGTAAAAATGATGTGTGTAGCACTTTTTATTTTCATTAGCATATTTTGTAGTACATAATGATTACATTCTCGATAGGGAGTTGATGCCTGTACTCAGCATATCTTAATTCTTCGTACTCTCCCTTCCCCACCCTCCCCACTCTCTCCATCACTTGGTCTCCTTTCTTTTTCCTTTTCCTATATCCTTGTTTCCTATTGTCTGTCTCCTATTTTGCTCCTTAATTTCTTTATACTTTGGGTTCCTCATATAAGAGAAACCATGTGATAGTTAAGCTTGTGTGTCTGGTTATTCACTTAACATTTTGGCTTCAAGGTGCCTCCATTTTCCTACAAAGGACTCAAGTTTATCCTTCTTTATGGTAGAGTAGTACTCCGTTGTGTTGAAATACATTTTCTTTATCCATTCATCTGCTGATGGACACATAGGCTGCTTCCAAGATTTAGCTATTATGAGCTGTGCTGTTATAAACATAGGTATGCATGGATCACTGTAATGTGATATCTTTAACTCCTTCAGGAAGAAACTCAGAAGGGGAAGAGCTGGGTCTAAGGGAATTTCTAGCCTTACTTTTTAGGACTCTGGGTAGCACCTACAGGATGCTTTACAGATGCCAGCTGCCTTCTTGCCCTTGGCGATGCTGTCAGGTGTTATTCTGCGATGGCAGATATGGGGTTTCCTCCCTCAGGCATCTACTTCTGAAACCCGAGGTCTCGGTCTTAGTCCCTAAAATCCCATCCACTGTGTGCCTTCCAGACAGCAACTACTTGCATCTCACAGTGCTGGAGGTGGAGACCAAGACAGAGGCCCTTCTCAGAGGGGCAGTGTCCCCTGCATCCATCTTTGCGTGCAGAGGGATGAAGGATGGAAGAGCGTTCAGGACCCTTTCATGAAGGCACAAATCCTATCAGCGGAAACTCCATCCACGTGACCTGGCTACCCCAACACCATCGTGCCAGGAACAGGGTTCAGCATGAGTTGGGGGGATCCAGTCAGGCCACGGAGGCTCCAATCTGGGTGGCGCTGTGGATTGGGCCTTGCTCTGTGCCCATCCATCCGAGTGCTTGGCCTCTCAGGAGTTCAGTGTTTGAAGGGAGACTTGCTGAGGTCACACAGTGCTGGAGGAGGGAGCACTGGGCTGACCTGGGCTCCTGCTTTTTGCTCCATCATCCCCTGCTGTGGCTGCTGTGAGCAGACCCTGCCCACAGGGGGCGCTTTCTCTCCTCTGCCCAGGTCCCGCATGGCCCGCACTGTCCTCTCCTGCCAGCCCCTCCTGAACAGCTCTCCCTAGACAGGGCGGCACTTCCGACCCGCCTCTGCACCTCACAGGCACATGACTTTCCCAAGCCAGTGACAACCCTGGGTCTCCTTGGCCGAGAGGGCTCCAACTCACTGGGAGCAGCCCTCTCCTGGGTGACCTCAGGACCGGCCTCGATGTGCCTCTGAGATGTGTGACAGTGCCAACACACTGGTCCCACTGCTGAACAAGCCATGGTCATGGTGAAAGGCCAAGACCTGACCTGACCTGACCTGACCTTTGCTTAGGAGAGAAAGGGGATGTCCCCAAGGTGACCAAAGCAAGGCTGAGCTTGGGCTAATTGAGTAGCTTGTCTGAAGTCTGTCTGATTCAAAGCTCTTCCCAGAGAGCTGCATGTCCCAGTCTGTAAAAGGCACCACAGACCCCACACTCCAGAATCCAGGCATGATGGGACACAGGGAGACACTCCTCCCGAGACCACAGTTTTAAGTCGAGCTCCAAGCAAACTCAAGGGAAGAACTCGGAGTCCCAGGCTACAGGACACTCCCCAAGAGGCAGGGTGCGTGAGCAGGGCCTCAGCTTGCAGCAGGCACCTCAGAATCTCTGGGGAGGTTTAAATGCAGGTGGCAGGGATGTCCCGCCCAAAGTCACCCTGGACTCTATCTTCCTCCTCTATAAAGAACAAGAGTAATGAGGCTGCTATATTCACAATAATATTCATCAGCAATGCTGGGTTAACCAAGTGCCCAATAAGTGGGAACATCTCTCTCCACTCATTCATTCAACAAATAAATTCCCAGCCCCATGCTAGGTACAGACTCTGGCTGGGGACTGTGGTTCCAATCCGGCAGCAGAAGGCAAGGCCCAGCTATGGACCCGCCAGCAGTGGATCTCCTCCCGTCCCCATGTGGCACTTGACAGTCCCTGCCTGTCACTGTGCTAGGCCTCTGGTCTCCAGGGCTCCACCCGGATGGAAATCCAGTGTCTCCACGCCCACGCACAGGCCCTTCATGGACAGCTGTTCCGGTCTTGGGCAGTGTCTTGGAAAATGCCTCGGATCCTGAGGCACCAGTGAGTCTCTAGGTCACTAAGTGCTAAGTGGGTTTTGACATGGAAGACCCCAGCTGAGCTGGACAGGACAGAGGTATCTGGGCAGCGCACGTAAGGAGGGCAGGCTTTGTGTGATTTTCCGTTCCTCCAAGTGACTCTGAGCCTGTGCCACATCGTGATTTAAGTGCATTTCTTTCTCTGTGTTGAGGGAGACAAATACGACCGCCTCGTCACAGGAAGGTGTGCAGAGCAGGTATGCAGCAGCCCCTTGGGGTCTGGCCCTTTGGCCCCAGCTTGGAGAAGACCCAGGACCCAGACATGTGGCGACCAGGCCTGCCAGAGGGACCAAACTCACTGTCTGTCCCCAGCCCTGGAGCAGCCTGGAGAAGGCGGTGCAGAGCTGGCTTGCATAGTTTGCACTTCACAGTGGCAGTTAGGTGACATGCTTAAGACAAAACAGGGAATGTGTGAGCACAGGGGCTGTCCTGCTGTGCTCCTCGAGGCTACCCCAGTGTTCTCAGCTTGGGGCATTTTGCCCTCAGCACCCCAGCAGAGTCTGCAGTCGCACCATGAAGAAGCCCATTGGGAACAGATCCGCAAGGTGCATGGCATCCGCTCCACCCACCAGATGAGACCTGAGGCCCACAGACCTGAATGCTCTGCTTGGCACCCCGAGACCCAGGAGGATCATGTGATGGCCCCGTGTCTCTAAGGAGCTGTGTCCCTCCCCTGGTGGGTGCCCTGACCAGCCCGGCAGAGGCGCTGCCCTGTGATTCCAGTTGAATGGCATGGAGGTCAAAGGGTTGTACCTGCTAGAGCAGCAGAATTATTCCTGCCGGTCTGTCTCTTTTTATTTTCCAACTATTGCTGTACAGGCAAGTCCCCAGGTCCTCCCTGGGCAATGGAGGAGACGGGTTCTCACTCTGTTTTGGAGAAAATATGAGGAAGGTACGGCAGAGGTGCAGGCCCCCTGTGGCCCTTGCCAGAGCTCCAGAGTGGCCACTCCAGGAGACAGGCGCCTGGTACTCCAGAGCCTCGCTGGGGGCAGCCCTGGGGGTCTGCAGAGGGGGCAGAGGGGCAGCAGGCAGACTCCTTAGTCCAGCTGGCTTCCCTCGGTCTTTCCTCTTGTGACTCCTCATTTCTCTTGAGCCTGGGTCCAGCCCTTGCCCTGTCTTGCCTGGCGCTGTCTTGCCCGACCCGTGCTTCTAGGGGAATAGCGCACATTGACCCATAGACGGGCTATACAGGCAGAGTGGGCTTCTGGCAGGCTGAGACGCTGCCAAGGAATCCAACCCTCCAAGCACTCCTGGGGCTGCACAGCATGGCTGCGGGGACCACATACTCACAGCCTGCAAGCTGGGCTGGCCGGCTTCTTGCCCCACTATCCCAGGAGTTTCCACAATGCCTACCTGCCCCAGACACAGTGGTCCTATATGTGTGACTCAATTCCTGGGGGATTCAGACTCCTCAGGCCAGCGCTACCTTCAGGCCCCAGGACCAACCACTCCCCACCCACCACGGCTCTCACCAGGACCCAGAGGCTTGGGCTGCCCAGGTCACACCACGCTGTCACTTTCACCGCTGCCAAGGCCCAGGTCAGGGGACCCAAAGAGGACAAAGCCATACACAGGACTCCTGCGCAACTCAGAGCTGTGTCTGACGCACATCGGAGGTACAGCCAGGAGAGCCAGTCTGACTGTCGTCGGCGAATATGCTCTTTACCAGACAACGCCCAGGCCTGCCCAGCTTAGCCTTGCCTCAGCCTTGCCTTAGTCCTGTCCCCTACCCGGGCGGGCGGCGTGCACAAGCGCTCCACAAGTGACTGCACAGAAGGGCTTTGAGCTTAGCGTGTAGGACCCACATCTCCAGGAGAGTGAAGGGAACCACAATTTCTGCTTTACCAAGATTCAAGGGGGTCAAGAACAGAGCAATTGAATGACTGAAGAGAAGCCATCATGGGGCTTAGAGCAAGATTCCAAGGCCACAGATGGGGTGCTGCCCAGCTCCAACCCAGAAGAGCTTGAGAGAGTGACAGATAGTTAGCCCCTTGCATAAGCCTCAGTTTCCCCAGCCGTGCCAGGGGAGAAGCCAGTCAGCTGGGCTTCGTTACCAGCCAGTGAGTGTGGGCACGAGGAGTGGCAGCCACCCTGGCTGCCCAGATCCCTGGCGTGCCTGCCCCTCCCTGGAAGATTGGCTGGGGGACACGGGCTCTGCTGGATGCTTGTGCCCTGAGGACACAGTGAGAAGTGACCATCACAGCAGAAGAGGCCCTCACAAGACCCCAGGCCAGCCAGTGCCTGGTCCTGGAGTCCTCAGAACTCTGAGGATTCCAGGTTCATGTGCAAGTGCCTTCGCTGTGGCATTTCGTCACCAAAGTCCCAGCCACTGAAACATCCAGCTCACTGAGTACAGAAGGGAGCTACAGATGGCCCCTCAGAAGCAGGGGGCTGTTGAAAATGGGACAAAGAGGTCAAGAGCTTGGCCCAGGACTGACCAGCAAGTCACAGGTCCACAGCAGGGGCCAGAGAGGCGAGGGGTGGGACAGGCTGTGTGTGCATTCATGGCAACAATGAAGCTCGAAGGCTGCACACAGGTGGGGAGCTCGGTTCGTACTGAGAGCCCCTCCTGAAGGCTCCCTGGGTTGTGTCTCGGGATCCCAGCCTGAAAGGGACAGCAAAAGCAGTGGTGGGTCTGTGGGGCCTGTGGTGTGATAAAGCCAGCTTGCCGTCCCATAGCTGCCTACATCCCACCACTGAACATTGGAAACACCACTCAATTAAGGCAATTAAATCACCCCAAGGCCTCAGCTCAGGCTCAGAGCAAGGCCAATCCCAGGGCTTCCTGCAGAAAGATGAACAGATAGATCAGAGCAGGTGACCCAGTGTCCCAGCAGCCCAGGAGCCCAGCAGGCCGAGGACCTAGCAGAATCAGCCACAACAGCCTGGCTAAGGCCATCCCAGGATGCCTGGACATGATGGCTCAGTGACATGGATCCCCTTTTCCCAGCCGTGCCTGTAACTCTCCATGAACCCCAGGACCTCAAGACCACCAAGGGCACCTCCTGAGCCCCCTCCAGAGCCCAATCCAGGACCAGACAGAATAGGCCCAGAGGTGGGCTTTCGTCCCAGGTGACCCAAACTGGACCCCAGCACAGGCCTCCGACCCTACAGGCTATGTGAAACTGAGCCACACCCCATGTGTCTCTGTGCCTTCTTTCTCCTCTGAGAAAATGGAGACGACAAGCGGTACCCTCCTCCTCACAGGGGCATGAGGATCAGACCTGCAGGGTGATGCACGCACGTGGACATTGCTGTCACCATGTTGTCCTGGTGTCCCTGTCCTGACTCTGACTCTCATGCCAGCTTCCCGAGATTAGGACCCAGCAGCCCTGCAGGCGGAAACCCTGCGCTTGCTGATCAGGAATCCCCGTGGATGGGACTTCCAGACGAGCCCTCATCCTCCTGTGGGCACGCCTGCATCCGGCATGGAACATACACAGACCGGAAGAGGATCCCATGTTGTCTGAGGCCGGCACTCCCGGGTGTCCTGTACATTCAGCTCGCTCACACTCCAGACCCCAGTTGTCCTCCCCACTGCACACAGACCCCGGGACCACATGGCCTGTCGCCCACCAGCTGGACTGTCGGCTTCTCCTCCAGCTCCGTCTTCTCATCTCAGAAGGGAAGCTGATCACAGAATGGTCGGTGAGACCCTGAGTCGGGGCCTCGCACGTCACCAATGACAGCTCCTGTCCAGTGGGACCAGCTCGCTCCTCCACCACAGGGCAGCAAACACTGGCTACTCGGGCCATGTAGAACAGCCAGGCACATGGGCCGATGCGTGTGCATGTGTAATTCCAGTACTCTAGCAAGCAGAGGCAGGAGGATTGCAAGCTTGAGTCCAGCCTGGACAACTAGGTGACTCGGGGAGAACCTATCCCAAAATGAAATATAAAGCAGGGCCGGGGATGTGGCTCAGCGTGAAGGCCCTGGGTTCAATCTCTGGTACCAAAAGAATTTTTTTAAAGATAAAGAAAAAACCTTCCGGAAGAGTTAAAATTTATTCCTGCTGGGGAACAGATACTTCAGGGCTCATCTCAGAAGGGTGGGTCTGGGGGACGTGCTGTCACTTGGCTCACTCGATGTGTTCTGATCAAGAGGGCAACATGCACCCACCTGGGCTGTGCATGCACTCACCCATGTGTGTCCCCAGGCACCGATCCTCTCCGGGCCACTGTGTCCCCATGCACTCCAGGGTCATGCAGAGCTGGATGCCCCACACAGTCCCCTCCAGCCACCACCAGAGCCAACAGCACCTTGCTGGGGCCCCATGTGCCCCATGGACCCTCTAGTGTCCACTCGCAGTGTGGCTGTCAAAGACTCCCCGTTCACCTGCAGTGCCACCCCTTCACCTGAAAGGCATCCAGATGAAGGCACACAGGTTCCGGAGGCCCAAAAGACCCTTTTGGTGCTGGCCTCTGGGAAACGCGTCTCCATAGTAATGACAAGGAGACCAGAGTGACAGGTCCCCTGAACGTCCACAAAGCAAATCCTTAGTATAGAGGGATGCAAGTAACACAGTCCGAATTTCAGATGACCCTGAGGCCCAGGGCCGGGGTCTCTGCTGCTGTCTTGCTCTTCCCTCTGTGCCTCGGCCGGCCTTTGTGGGGACAGGGACCTCAGATGAAGACAGCCGGCTCAGAGCAATGCCACAAACGTACCTGAGCTTCCCTGCTGGCGTGTTTAGTGCACAGAGACATGTGGGCCCATCCATGGGCTCAGGTAGCTCCCAGTAGAGGGCAGGAAGAGCCATCTCCAGTCTCTAAACGTCTGGGTGACATGCGCTGTATGACCTGTGACCGAGTCGAGGGAGCTGCTGGGAAGGCACAGCCGGCCTGGGGAGTCAGACAGGCCTCACAGTGTGGCCCCGGCCCAGTGAATGTCTGCTACTCTCCAAAGAAATATACTCTCCAATCTGAGTTATTATGATTACTAATACGATTAATAAACAGTTTCAGACTAGACTGATATCCAAGCATGGCAGTGTGGAGAGGGTCTTGTGGAAGCCCCTGGGGCCTGCATTTAAGATTTGCAGAGTGGGTTTATTTTAATTAGATTACATTTTATCATGAGCTCTCTCTGAAAATCCTTCTGGGCACCTTTTTGGTTCTTTTAGCTGTCACAATAGACACTCCAGCCTCCTGCCAACAATAAATTCAACGCTGGTGCTGCCACCGCTTGAGTCTGGCCACATCAGTTCCCTGCACTGCAAACGTGAGTCGTTGACTCAAGAAGCAAAGAGCCTTTGGTCAAATTTTACTAGGAAAAAAAATAAATAAATAATATTAAATTCACAACTGGGCCAGTTGTATTAGAAATCCCCAAGGCTTGAAATAGATTCCTGAAGATTGCTTGGATGATGGACAAATTCATGAATATTAGAAGGACTATGAATTAACCTTGGATTGGTTTTCCCTGAAAATGCCTATGTCTGGAATTTTGTTGAGTTCAAATGTAGATTTTTAAAAAAGGACTGCAGGCCAACTGCATCACAAATTACAACTGCGTTACTGGCGTTTAAAGGTGGTTTTCCAAGGAACATGTTCTTGGCCTTTTGGTCTGTTGGGTTCCACTAAAATTACTTTCCCTCTTCTTTCTAGATGGGCAGTGATGACACTCAGAGTAAGCAAGAAAAGAAGTTTGGAAACTATAGACCTTGAAACCCAGCAAGACAGGCACAAGCGGTCCCCACTGCTGTAACAGGTATGTGTGCAAGTCAGCTTCCTGTGGCTGTGACAAATACCTGAGATAACGAACTTGAAAGAGGAAAAGTTTATCTGCTTCTAGTTCCACAGGTTTGAGTCCATGGTGATCTGGCCAGTGGCAAGTTCCAGATGCTCCGTCCATGAGCATCTTCACCACTGTTTGGAATTAAGATGGAATTCAAGATCAGTTAGGGCTCTTAGGCCACGGGCAACAGAAACCAGGCACAGGCACAGAAAGGAAATCAGACGCTGAGGTCCAGGGGCAGAAGGGCGGGGCAGGTGGTGCCAGAGGCCCTGCAGCCCAGGAGGAACGGGCAGGCCCTGGCCCTGCCTTCCGCACCAGCCCGAGAACCTCACCACGCACCTTGATTCTGCACCCCAAGACTGAACATGGCAGTAGGGAAAAGAAATTCCCCCAATTCAAGGGTGTTGCTCAGAGGAGAGAGGTAGGAGCTGAGTATTCAAAAATCACGGCAGATTCTGGCAGACAGACAGTGGGGCTTTTACACATCTCTGAAATTCTAGCTTTCAGTCTGTGCCAATTTCATTTTCATCTTGAAATGGAAGTGTAGGAAATCACTATTTCTGGGTTTGTTACTAGTTGTGGCGAGGTTCAAAATCCCAGCACTTGGGACATGAGGAGAGCCCCACATTGTACTGGTAACACAACCTTCAGGGTGAGTGGGTCTGTCATCGAGGACCCGGCTGCCTCTGCCCACTCTGCTGTCCCCAGAGTGCTGCTTTCCCTTCCTGTGGCCTTCTGGAATGCTGTGCGCCCGCAAGTGTGTGCATCTGGGGCAGCAGACGGTCTGGTGTCCAAGGCAGGCCCGAGGAGCACTGAGCTCGGGGTCACGGTGCCCAGTCCACTCAGCCACTCAGCCATTCGCTGGACCCCGGGATCCTGTCTTCCCCATGCCACAGCACAGCTGTTTCATTCAGAGACACAGCCACCTGCCAGGAGTGGGCTTTGCACACTTCCAAGTGCTGCAATCAAGAGACCAGCAACAACAGACCCTGACTCGGGCCAGCCTCCAGGATGAAAAGGAGACGGCGACACAGCATCCCTTTCCCTTGTGGGGATACTGAGTCCAATTCCTGCTGCCCTGGTGCCTGACAGAAGGCTGTGTGGCCCCACACATTGAGGCTAGGGGGATGTTGAGCCCCAGCAGCCAGCAGCCAGCAGCAGCCACTTGGGGGCATGTGGAAGCAGGTGGGACCCTCACCCTGTTGGGAGATCATCACTCTCCTTCTGAGCTGCAGCTGATATCACAAAGGCCAAGCAGGGGAAGTTGGGCTGCCTGACCAGCTCCTGCAGCTGTGGGTGGGGCAATGGGGACAGGGTTCCTGTGTCTCTCAAGGACATGACAGTACCCTGCCAGATGCCCACCATCCCCCAAGCAGGCCCCTCCAGGGTCAGTCAATGCTTTCTCGTGGAGCACTGCACAAACTCATTACTTGCCCTCTGCCCCCGGTCATGCACCATTCTGGGCTTTGGGGGTGTGTGCTCTCTGGGCATGGTCAGCGCCCCAGCAGGAAGCAGCACCCTTGGGACCCAGGAGAAAATGTAACATGCCTACCCCATAGCCATAAGGTGGCCACTTTATAAAAAATAGGAAATACTAAGTACTGGTGAAGAAGCGGGGAAACTGGAATGTTGAAGTGGGAAAGCAAAGTGGTCCAGCCCTTCTAGAAAACAGTCTGTCAGTTCCTAAAAGAGGTAAACATAGAATCACTGTAAGATCCAGCAATCCCACTTCGGGTACAGAAGAATCGAATCCAAAAGAACTGAGAGCTGAGTCCCAAAGAGATGTTTGCACAGCCATGTTCTCACAGCACCATCCATGGTAGCCAGAAGCTGGAAGCCACCCGAGTGTCCACCCCTGAGTGATGGACAGGCACGTGGCGTGGTCCTCTCTGTCCACAGCATCTTGTCAGCAGAGTGGACCCAAAACAGTTAAAAGGCTCTGTAATGAATAAGTACAGATGTTTTTCCTTGTCTCTCTTCCTAAATAATGCATGATAACAACTATTTATATAGTTGCATTTGGCATTATTAGTCATCTAGGGATGATTTAAGTATATAGAAAGATGCATGTAGGTTACATGAAAATATTACACCTTTTATACAAGGTATCCATAGAAGAGTCAAAGACCAGTTCACACCAGTATCGACAGATGATCCTGTGTGTGTATGCGCAGGTAGATTTGGGTGAGAGAGAGAGAGATAGAGAGAGAGAGAGAAAGAGCCAGAGACAGAGACAGAGAGACAGAGAGAGAGAGAGAGAGAGAGATGTGTGTGTAACAGATGTGATTCAGCCTTGAAAAGGAAGGAAATTCCATGCACACTACAACATGGATAAGGAAGCCTCGAGGACTTTATGCTAAAGAAATCAGCCAGAAACAAAAGGATAAATACTGTACACTTCTATTCTTACATGGACCCTAGAGCAGTCAATTTCAGAGACAAAAAGTAAAAGAGAAGATGCCACGGCCTAAGGGAGACCATGGGGAGCTGGCATCTTGTGGATACAGAGTTTCAGTTCCCCAAGAGGAAGCAGCCTAGAGACAGGCGGTGGTGTAGACCGTGCAAGTGCAGCTGGCCCTACTTAGCTACACACTTGCAAATGGTTAAAATGGCAAATTCCATATTGTGTACATTTCAGGACAATTTTTTAAACAGAAGATAATATAATGAAGGTGTACAGCAGAAGAACAGGCGGAATTCGAGAGACCCCAGGGATGTAGACTTACTTGGGGACAGCGGGGGCTGTTCTTCTAGCCCTAGGGAGGGGCTACAGTGACAGAGGACAGGAGAGCTGCAGCCAGGATGCTTCACCCAGCCCCCTCCCCCCACCAGCTCATCACAGGCCACACCCAGGGCCATCATCCTGGCCTGCATCCAGGGCCAGCATCCTGGCCCTGACATGCAGGCTCTGGGGACGGTGTCCTGCAGGGAGATCCCCCACCAAGGGACAACAGTGAACACACATCCCAGTGGCCCCAAAGCACCAGTGATTATGGTACAATGTGGGGACAGACAACAAAGAAGTCAACCTAATTTTAGGTCTTGCTCAGTACCAAGATAATAAATCAGGTGGTGGGGAGACGGGGGGTGCCCCATGGGGTGTCAGGGAACTCACAAAGATGACAGTGGCTTTAGGTTGTGTATCAGCCAGGGTTCTGCAGAACCAAACCAACAGGAAGTGTGTAGAGGAAAAAGAGAGAGAGACAGAGACAGAGAGACAGAGGGACAGAGAGATCCACTGAACACAGATCTACCCTCTTCGCCAATTTCTAAGTATTCAGTACAGCACTGCTAACTACAAGCACCATGCTGGACAGGAGATCTCTAGCACTCACCTCGCTCGCAGACTCTAAACTTTGAACCCCGTGGCAACGCCTCCCTGTCCCCTACCCACCCCGGCCTCTGGCAGCCACCATCTCCACTCGGCTTCTAGGTGTGTTTTAGATCCCTCACACAAATGGTGTCCTATTTGTCCTTCTGTGCATGGTTTATTTCACTTAGCATGAGGTCCCTGCATGCATCCGTGTTGTAACAAACGGCGAGATGTCCTTCTTTCTTCAAGGATAAGTAACATTCAGTTGCACACGTACAGCACTCTTCTTCATCCCCCCGTCTATCCATAGATGTTCAGAATGCTCCCATGTTCCACTGTTTAGAACAGCGCTGCTCCAAACATGGGAGCATGGGTATCTCTGTTAAGATCATGATTTCATTCTCTTCAGGTACATATGCAAACGGAGGACTTTCTTCTCCCCCATCCTCACCAGCACTCATCTTGTTTCATTGCAAGTAGCCATCCTAGCAAGCCAGTGGTTTCAACCCATGCTTACCTGACGAGTTATGATGTGGAATACCTTTCCTAAACTATATCTCTCCTTTCAAGAAACATCTCTTGGGCTCCTCTGTCAATTTACAGCCAGGTTATTTGCTTTTGCTTTGTTTTTAGTCTTTTTGCTACTGAATTACAGGAGTTCCGTGTATATTTGGGGGCATTAATTCTTTATCAGCTACACTGTTTGCAAGTAAATACTCCTTCCCATTCTGAGCATTGTCTTTTCACTTGATTGTTGCCTTTGCTGTACAAAACCCTTCTAATTTGATGCGATCCCACTTGTCCAGTTTGTGTTCACTGCCAGTGGCTCTCAAACATGCTCCGCTTAAGATTTCACTTGATTAGATGGGGCTCACCTGTGTTAAAGAGGCAACTCCACCTAGAGTCTCTTGACTATAAGGTCAATCACATCTGAAAGATAGTGTCACGGCAACATCTAGGCGAGCGTTGTAGTAAAACCTGGCTAACACTGGCCAGCCAGGGTGATGCATAAAATCAATTACCATGGTTACCATTGCTCACCTGGACCAGCAGGGACTCTGGTGTGGAGCTGTTCTGCTGGACACCTTGCTCACACCAGGCACTTCTTTCTTTTGCAGAGAAAGAGAAAATCCACGCTTTGCAATTGGAACTTGTCTACAGGAAGCTTCAATTTTGTGGGAAGTGGGCTGCACCTACCTTTGCCAGCATCATCACCCAAAGGCCCCCCAGCTGACAGGGATATGCAGGGCAACAAGAAGTGTACAGACGGGTTCAGTGACACCTCCAGCATCGGCAGCGTGCTGGACGACGCGGACCGGGAGGTGAGCAACCTCACAGACCGGGCCTTCCGGAGCCTGTGCATCTCCGAGGACGCTTCCTTCCATGACTCCGATCTAACCCTGTCCCCGGACATCTCCCGCCAGGTGTTTGGGCCTCTGCACCAGGGCACTGTGAGCCACGCCCACAGGAAGAGCGGCCTCTGGAGCCAGCTTCCATCACAAGCCACAGAGCACACAGGCTGGGCAGCCACCTTCCAACAGCTGCCCAAGTATGTTCAAGGGGAGGACAAATACCCCAAAAGCAGCCCCCCGCTCACCCCAGCTCAGCAGAGACTAGAGTTGCCAGTTTCCGGCCTGCGGAGCAGCAACAAGCCTGTTTCCAAAGTATCCTCCTTGATCAAATCTTTTGACAGGACCGAGAGCCAGCGCTGTGACGGCAGGCCGCCCCCCAGCAAGCCTCCAGCTCTCAAAAATCCCCCCAAATTCGCTCCTCTTCCAGACAGCAGTGTCAACTTCTGCTTCGACTCTGCCTTTCTGACAGTCAGGAGAGTCCCCGCCGAGGTCTCCAACGCCCACCAAGGCAGCCACCAGCCCAGCCGGAGCCAAGGAGAGCGTGAGTCCCCCAAGAACCCTGAGATAGCCCGTCACAGCTCCGGCAGCTTCCTCCCGAAAGCTGACAAGGCAGCCAGCTCATTCGAGGCCAGGTTCCCCCCTCCACCCCAGCAGCCAGCCAAGGCGGAGCCTGGCAGAGGCCAGGAGTGGGCACACAAAGGGACCTTTCTGCACAGTGAGAACAGTGCCTTCGAATCGTGGGATGCTCACCAACCCAAGCTGCTCGAGAGAAAGTATGTTGCTGAAAGTGTCCCGGAAAGCAAAGTTCTCAAACATTACAAGGACGCACCGCTGCTAAGAGAAGCCCACGGCCCGAAGCACCAAGTCTCTCCCTGCCCGGCCCGGCCCGGCTGTGCTCAGGAAGAGAACAGGTCAGCTGTGGGGGCTCTGTCCAACCCTGGACCCTGGGGGGCCGGGGACCCAGGAGCCCAGGTCTTCCCCACGGAGGGAAAAGCGCCCAGCTCACAGCCTGACCCTCACGTGAAGCCAACCCAGCCTCCGTGGAGGAAGCCAAAGACTGGCAGGGGAGGGAGGGAAAATGGGCCAGGTGTTAGCGAGGAACAGAAGCAGACCCACAGGAGAGGCCCGGCTCTGTACGCAAAGCACAGCACACAGGCAGCCCTCGTAGAAAATGACCCTGCGGACACTCCTGGGGATGCTGACCCTCGTTCCAGTCCCCCTTTCAATATCAGCAAGCTCCTGACCCCCATCATCCCCACCAAGCATGCCCTGGAGTCATCAGACAGCCGGCCGCCAGAGACCAGCCTGTCCCCATCAGGGCAGCTGAACGGATACCAGGAGCAGGAGCCCAGCGAGTGTCCATCGAGAGACAGCTACAAATCCAAAGCGCCCAGCCTGCTGTTCAACCTCAAGGATGTGCGGAAGCGAGTCAAGAGCACGTACAGTCCCTCGCCTCTCTCCAAAGGCTTTGATGAGAAATCCCGAGGGAAGGCTGAGGGCAAACAAGAGCCGGTGAGTAACGGGGTCATGCTTCCCAATGGGCTTGAGGACATCCTTCCAAATGAGCTATCTGCAGAGAGGCAGGCCGAGGCCCCCACCGCCTTGCCCAGAGGCACCCAAGAGCCTACTGCTGAGCTGGGTGAGGCCTCTGTGCACAGCCTCGGCTCCCCTCCCACCACTGCCACAGCCTCCTTCTGTGTCAACGGGGAGGCTGCCGGAAGGAGCATTGAGGAGAAGGCTGCTGTTGACAGGGAGTCAGAGCCGGGCTCTGCAGGGTCCACCTGGCATCCAGACAGCAGGGGACGCGGCCCCAGGAAGCACCTGTCCCTGAAGCTGTGCACCAGGGAGCCCGAGGCAGAGGCTGGGCAGGCTGTAGAGAAAACCAAGCCCCAGCGGCTGGAGAACGGGCCGTCGAGATCCATCTCCCAGGAGACAGAACCAGAGCGCGAGGCAGGACTTCTGCACCCACCCCCGGAACAGAGAGCTTCCCCAGGACCGCTGTCCCCCGAGGAGGAGGATGTGTTTTACAGCGACAGCCAGTCCGACTTCATACCGGGCCTCCAGGGAAAGGCAAAGTTCAGCACCAGCTCCTCGGATCAATCTTTCGCCTCATTTGATGATCAGCAGAAGACGTGGTTTTCCGAGAGCCAGCGGGAAGACAAGAAGGACGTGCATGCAGGTGACAGTGAGAAGGAAAACGAGCATGTGACAGGGACAAGTGACGTCCTGAGTAACGGACACACGTGTGTGGAAGAGTGCAGCCAGGGTGAGGTGCCGAAAAGCACAGGAGAAGGTTTGTGTGCGGGCCAACCCGGGAGGGGGGCCACAGAGGAAGCGAATCCCAGAGAGTCTCGGATGGGGGGGAATAAGCAGGCAGCCCAGGCCCCTTCACAGGTCAGAGACCCCACCCCCTCGCCATCTTCAACAGCAAACAAAAATCTGCTGTTTGTGATCAAAGACAACACCTTGAGGGCCACCCCAGTGATCAAACCCATTATCCTGCCCCTCCTGAGGACACTAACCTCAGAGGACTCACTCGGAGGCAGCCACAGAGAAGAGGAATCAGCAAGGAAAGGTTGGGGTGAGAATGCTGGCGGTCACGGTGTCTTTGAAAGCCAAGAAATGCCCAGCACCCTGATACCCGCTAACACGCGGGGTGCATGCGCAAAGCACATGGCCTTCGAGGTCTTGGAGGATCCTGGGCAGGTATCCACAGCAGCTGGGATGGACACCTCTCAGCCAGACCCAGAGGGAGAGGGCATCAGGGTGAAGCCACCCCCGGATGGGGCACAAGAAGCTGTGGCCAATGACGGCAGGAGGAAGCCGGCTGCCCCATGGCACATCCCCACCATCACTTTCCCTGAGGGTGACCTGGAAAAGCAGCCACTCCAGCAGCCACTGGCCACCTGCTGGGAAGAGCAGACACAAAGTGTCCATGGCCACTTTCTGTCTGCACCCAGAATGGGGCCACCAGGGCGAAGACTGGTCCCAGGTGAGATGGCGCCGTCCCCCAACCCCAGCTCCCTGGGAGAGAGCAGTGCCTGCTCGCCTGCCACCAGCAGCCTTTGGGATGACACCCCTCAGGCCCTTGGGGACCTGGGTCTCCTGCCCGAGGAGCCCACCAGTGGTGCCAGCTCCTGGGCCAGCCCAGGCCCTACGAGGCTGGCACGGCGGGAAGACCTGACCCATGACCTCATGTGGCAGCCAGACAGCTCAGACCCCCAGTGCCAGCAGGCCACCGAGGACCTCCGGGCACCCTCCCCAAGAGGTTCCTTGCTGGATGCAGCCAGTGGCCCTGAGAGACCTCATCCTCCTGCTCAGCTGGAAAGAGCAGCTGGGAAGCCCCCTGCAGTGCCCCCCAAAACCGAGAAGGCCCTGCGGCGGGCGAAGAAGCTGGCGAGCAAGCGGAGAAAGAGTGATCAGGTGCCCGAGAGGCTTGGCGAAGCCCTCGAGGGTCGAGAGGGGACAGAACGTGGGCCCCGGGCCCTCAGGGAGGGACACCGGCTCCCTGCCGTGCGCACACTGCCCTCTCCTGCACACCGTCACTCCGTCTCGGGCGTCGTGGAGCCCGTGGGGAGGCAGCTGTGGGGGGCCCAGCCCCTGGCACCCCTGACCCCATACCCTGCCACGCAGAAGGTCCTCCAGGACCCACAGTCTGGGGAGTATTTCGTCTTCGACCTGCCGCTCCAGGTGAAGATCAAGACCTTCTACGACCCCGAGACGGGCAAGTATGTCAAGGTCTCAGTCCCCACCTCCGAGGAGGCCTCCCCAGAGCCACCTAGGCACGATGCCCTGGCCACACCCTACCTGCTGTACCCCGGCCTCCAGCCCATGCCTGTCACCTCCGTGAGGCCTCTGCGTTGCTCCTCCCAGCTCTCCGCCCCCACCTTCCTGGGCCGGGGCCTCCACTCCAGGCCCCATAGTGCCCACGATGCCGGGCCTCGGCTCACCACTGGGCCTCAGGGTGACACCAGCCCACCCAAGGCCACCCAGCACACACGGGGGCCACCCAGGGGCCCAGAGAACGAGGAAGCAGAAGCCCCAGTCCTGGCCATTATCTCCACTGATGACCTGGAGGACTTTGCCACCGAAGGCATTTCTTGAGGGTTACAACAGACTGACCCCCCCACCCCAAAAATCAAAGAGCTTACATCCCATCCCCTCAAACAGCAGTCTCACACACACACACACACACACACACACACACACACGCCCCCTCCCCACACACACAGAGGCATTGACTCATAGCATCTGAGATCCCAAACGTCCGAGAGGAAGTGGGGTACCCGGCCTCTGAGAGGACATGTCTGCATGGCTCATCCCTGCTTCCTCCTCTTGGCTCAGCCCACCCCCTCCCTGCCTCTCCCCCTGGCCATTCAGCCCTGCCCGGGGCCCTGCCCCAGGGCAATATAGCTCAGATGCTGGGTCCGCAGGGTCGCTGGCTCCAGCAGCCCCTTTCTCAAAGTGGGCTGGCCAGGGAGGCCCCCAGAAACGTCTAGCTCTGCTTTGGGTGGCAGTGTCCCACCTGGGGTGGGCCGGCACGCAGCAGCAGGCTGCAGGTCACTGCAGCAGTCTTGCACAAATGACAAGGATGAGGACAGGTGTTTTTTCCCTGCCGGGAACTCGTTTCCCAGGGCTATTTTCTGACGAAAGAAGGCTACCAAAATGAAACACGTTTGCCAAAACAGTCCCCTCCCTGGACTCTTGTCTTTCTTCTGTAGGCAGTGGGGGGTGTGGCCCGGGAGTACAGGGTCACACACCAGCCTTGAGGGCCACACGGTCCTGCAGGTCTGAACGGAGCCCCCCAAGGTCCGCTGCGTCCGCCAACCTCTGCCTATGCCTCCGCTAGTGTCAGGGAAGCAAAATGAGGAAGTCCCAGCCTACCAGCAGGGACAGCCTGGGGAAACTGAGCCAGGCTGTAGTGGCTCTGATTTAGTGGCTGATTCCTGTGCCCTGCCCTCAAAAGGAAATTGTTTCCTGAGTGCCCAGCCTCCCAGGTTTGGAGGAAACCTCTAAATCAACACGGGAAGCTGAGGCGCAGGTAACTGGCCCTGCTCTCCCAGTACTGAGAAGGCCCCAGAGCAGCAGGCAACCCCACCCTCCTGCAGCTCCCCCACCCCAGCTTCTGTGGATGCCTCTGTTCTTGTCCTGGGGAGAGACAGGGCTGAAAGCCATCCTTCTTTGGTTAGAACCACAGCAGCAAGATCATGCTTTCCAAGCCCAGGACCATACAAGACACAATGTGCCATTTCCACTCCAGGAGGATGCAGAGGCACCCGGTGAGATCCCTACAATTTCATTCCGCACCTCTGCAGGTCAACACTGGGCTGGGCCCTCGGCTTGGCCCGGATAGAGGACTTCAGGGTGGCACTATGGGCAGCTACTGTCTGAGCAGCACACCAACAGGTGCACAGGAGGAAGCAGGACCTGCCCAGGTGGGAAGTGGCAGACGCCAACGTACACTCCGCAAGGACCAGTGCTATTCCCCGTGACACAGGAGGTGGGGTGTTGAGCAGCCCAGGCTGCAGGTGCACAGCGTGGGGGGAGGGATGATATGTCCTCTACTGAGATAGGAATAGATGTAGGTGTCACGGGGACTGAAACGCAGCTTTCCATGAACCAGCTATGTGCGATGCTTCCAGGAAGCAACAGCCAAGATCCAAGTCTACATGGGGCAGTGGTGTGCACTGAAGGGGTCATCCACGTGTAAATGAGGATGCAATGGCAGACCTGAATTCCACATGCATAGAGAACATGGCAGCCCAAGCAACAAGTGACATGGGATGCAGTCCTTTGTGTGGCTTTCTCTTGTCACTCGGAGCACAAGCTGAGCAGAGAGAACTCTGGATCATGTCAGTGAGCTTGTCACCCTGAGTCCTGCTCAGGATTCCTCTGCATCGCCTCTTGGGGGCCGGCCAAGCAGAAGGCTCCTCCCTTCCATCTGGCTGGGCTCCTGCCCTGCCCGCCCCCAGCTGATGTTTCATCCTGTCTGGGCACTTAGGAACAGGACAACTCCAGGCCCCACCTGCACCTATCAGACTCCCAGGTGCTGGGAAAGGGAAGCTGTAGACATCAATTCTCCCCAAGATTCTGATGCAGGCAGACTCCTAAGTGCCACCCCGGAGCAGGGTCCCACACCTGGGCCTGGCATAGCAGGCAGCTGCAGCTAGACGAAGGATCTACTGGCAGAGACCCTTCTGGGGAAGGCTCAGAGGAAGCCATGTTCTCTATGCATGTAGAATTCAGATCTGCCATTGCATCCTCATTGCTAGGGACATTTGGACTGCTAGAGAACTCAGAGGACCTGCTCTTCTCCATGGGATGATAGGGCAAGGGTCAAGAATCACCAAGGGGGCCACCAGCCCTGCCCATAGCCACCCAGGGTATGGCCAGACTCAGCAGCCTAGTCCATCTGGCCCCTGCTGCTCCTACCCCCTCTCCTCCTTGCTGAGCCACCCTGAGTGGCCCTGCTCTGACATGGAACTTGTTAAAACAGAGGGCTTCCCTTCTGTGGGTAAAGCTTGGGACTCTGGCTGCACAAATGGCTATCTGGAGATGAGAATGCTCTGCCCATCCTCACCCCAAGGCAGAGGGCCTACCTTCACTTTATGTTGCTATGACAAAGTACCCAAGGCAACGTACTTTGTAAAGAGAAAGGGGCACCTGTATCTTGGTGAGGCCCCCAACTGTGTCTCAGGATAGTGGGGAAACAAAGGGAACTGGCTGGTCTCGGAGGAGTGAGAATGGACACAGCATGGGAGAAACAAACCACACCCAAACTGTGGTGCTGTGGCCCTCATTTGCCAAAATGTCATTTGCTCTATGATTCATGTTACTGTCTCAGCACTTTCCTCAATCCCAACTTGCCCTGGGTATCACCACACTGACACCACCTTCCCTGGTCTGTCCACGCCATTGGTCTGCCCAGACCCACACCTAGCTCCTATCTCCCATATCCATTCCTCCTGTGTGCTGGAACCTTCTATCCCTCTTCAGGAAGACATCTGTGGGATGATATTATAGGCACCTGCCTCTGTCTTCCATGGTCATTGCTATATTTTCTTCTAAATTGGGGGGCTGTGGGATGATATGCTCTTCTTTCCAGTCACAAACTCTAGATTGTACGCTTGGTCTTGACAGTATTCTTGTGCTTTTTTACAAGTTCATTCTCCCTTGATGACTATATTAGTCAGCATTCTATCACCTATAAGCTCAATCTCACAAAGCTTTAGGCCATAGACAAAATGTAGCTGAATTCTTTACTAGAATGTAACATGCATGGCCTCTAGTCCAATTCCCAATAGAGTCCTCATTCACATCTGAAATCTCCGGAACCTGGCCATTACTGTCCTCATTCCCATCAGCATTCTGGCGTTCTGGGCTCTGACCTGTATTACCCATCAAGGTCAGCTTACAGCATTCTAGGGTTTCCCTAATCAGCATCCCCAAATCTTTCCACCTCCCCCCTCAAAACAGGTCCAAAGGCTTCTGGACTACATAGTTAGGTACAAGTATGGCAATGACCTTACTCTTGGAACCAATTTTCTGTATAAGTCACCTTTTCATTGCTGGGACAAAATTCCTGACACACACAATTTAAAGGAGGAGAGGTTTATTTTGGCTCATGGTTTCAGTGATTTTAGTTCATGGTCAGCTGGCTCCAATGCAGATACATCATGGCAGAGTAGCTTGGTGGAGGAAAGCTGCTCTACCCATCACATCCAAGAACCAGACAGCATGGGAAGAGGACAATAAAAAGAAGGCAAGGGATCAGATCTAGTCCCCAATATCATGTCCCATGACCCACCCAGACACACCAAGAAGTGTGCTTTACTAATCTCCTGGACATCTCTCAAGCCAATCAAGTTGACAATCAAGATCAACCATTACAATGATTAAAACTGAAAGTGTCAGTGAACCCAGTCAACAGCTAATCCAATGGTCATCTCCCAGCAGAGACTCCAGCCAACAGCACATGCCTGCAGTATGAGTGACACATTGCACAGGGTAACACCATCTCAATGCACTGCCACTCTCTCCTGACCCATTCAAATTACCACACTGTTAGTGGATTCAACCACTAATGAGCTCATGGCTGAATGTGTTGTTTGGAGGTAGAGTCTGGTTGAACATGGATCACTGCTCCCTTTGATCTCTGTTTCCTGGCTGCCACAGCTTGAGGACATTTTCTTTGTAAATGGCCCTCTGCCATCCTATTTCTGCCTTGGAACCAGCTTTCCATGAACTGAACCCTCTGAAATAGTGAGCCAGATAAACTATTCTTTTAAATTGTGTTGGGTATTTTGTCCCAGCAATGGGAAAGTAACTAAGACACACACCCACACCATCTGGTGACCTGGTTTCCCTAAGGGTACTTCCCCTCTCCCTGGAAACCTTTGACCAGTGCTCAACATCTTTTGTCATTGGGGAAATGCAGATCAAAACCACAATGAGATGCCACTGTACCCAGTAGGATAGCTACTCAAAACAGCAACAGCAAAAATGGGAAAAAACTAGTGTTGACTAGATTTGGAGAAAATAGAACTCTCATGCACTGTTGATAGGAATGTAAAATGGTGCAACTGCTGTGGAAAAATTTGGCAGTTCCTCAAAAAACTAAACATACAGTTACTAAAACTAAACATATGGTATGGTCCAGCAATTCCACTTGTGGGCATTGATATATACACACAAGTAAAATGAAAGCAGGCATCAAATACGTGTTTGTCTACTCATATTCATGGCAGCTACTCATGATAGCAGAAAGGAGGAAGCAACCCAAGTCTCCATCTGTCAGTCGATACAGAAAATACAGCACGTCCATGTAGTAGAATAGTACACACCTTAAAAAGGGAAGCAATTCTGATCCACACTATGATATGAATGAACCTTGAAGATACAGTGATCAGTGAAATAAACCAGCCACACAAGGACAAGTGTTGTACAGTTCCATGGCTCTGAGAGCTGTGTCACAGTCTAGAGAGAGGAGAGTGGTGGCTTCCTGAGCCAGGGGTGAGGATGGGATGGGGACATGGGGAGTTGGTGTTTGGTAAGTACAGAGTTGCAGTTGAGGAGGATGGAAAAGGTCAGGCGGTAGAAGGTGATAAATATACTTAATGTCATTTAATGTGCTTTTAAATATGGCTAAAATGGCAAATTTTAGGTTACATAAGTTTTACATTTTATTTTCAGAAAATAAAACCAACAAGCCATGTGCCTAGTGCTACGCATCCCAGCTGCCCATGGGAAGCGTCCTAGTGGCTGGAGCCTGAAACGACCTGCCCCAACCCCTCTTCTGCTCCCCTCCTCCCACAGACAAAGGATCAGGGAATGAAACAGGCAGAATTGAGGACCATGGGCCCTGTGTGAGCAGGACAGCTTGCTAAGCATCATGGCAGGTGACTGCGCTTGACCCCACTGAGAAACATGGCAGAACAGGAAGCCCCAGGGCTCCTGCAGCCACCCCGAGTCCCCTTTGTTGGCACCGCATCCAGCAGCTGCACAGTCTGGTGGTCCAAACTGCTTCCTGGCCACTGTTCCCACTGCTCCCAAACCCTTGCCCCAGTCCAATCAGCCCCGAACTCTCCACTCTGCTTCCAGGTTCACTGTCCATCTACAGCCCACAGTCTCTCCTCATGCCAACACCATCAGAGCTCCCTTGTCGTCCCTGATCCCCATGGGCTGTCCTTCCCAACCATTCCCACAGTGCAGCCCTCCCTTCCAGTCCCTTTGCTCTCACTGTCACCTCTCACTGCAAACCTCCTTCTCCATTTCCCGCATCCTGGGCACACAGCTTCCTGTGGGTCCCCATGGCCTTCTCTGGCCCAGGCCCCACAAGTTCTCATCTTACAGCTTCTCCTGCCTGTTTCCTGGGATGAAGCTCACAGCCTTCCTCTGCTTGCTACCTGTGACCCCCGAAGTAGCCGTGGTGGCCACTGTATCCTGTGGGGGATGCCTCTTGAGCCCCCACTCCAGGCCAGGCCAGACTCACTTCTGAGTCTGCCAGAACCGTGTGTTCCACCACGCTCACATTCTGTGATGGCCTCATTTCCTGTTGGTCTCTCTCGCGCTCACTCAAGGCTCAGGTTTGAATGGAGGAGTCTTGGCTGTCCGCATCCTGTTGTACCCTCCAAGGACCAGCACTGTGCCAAGGACCAGGCAGGCCACTGGCCATCATCACTGGTTTTGGCAGCACTGTTGTATACTGTTGGATTGAATCCAGAGAAAAGAGGCTGAGGCAGGACTACAAGTTTCAGTCCAGCTTGGGCAACTTAATAACTTAGTAAGACTTAGTCTCAAAATGATAAATGAAGGGAGGAAAGGATGAAGGAGGGAGGAAAGAAGAAAAGAAGGGCTGGGATAGAGCTCAGTGTAAAAGCCTGGGTGGCGAAGGGTACTGGATTCCTCAGTACTGAAGAAGGAAACAGTCTTTTGGAAGAGCAACTGCTGGCCTCTATTTCCCACTTTCCCAACTCGCTCTGGGACAGCAAACTCTGCTCTCTGCAGTGCAGCAGGCTGCACCCCACAAATGGCCTCAGGACCTGAGGCTTGAGAACAGGTGTCCCGCGGTACAACCCCTCAGGAAGAGTTCCCATTTCACTAATGTTCTTTGATGAGAAATTGCACGCCTGCCAGCAAAGGAGGCCAAAGGCTTGCCCACCACTCACAGCAACATCCAAAACCCTGATTAGAACCGAATTATCATTTGGCTTTGAGGCGGGGAAGAGATGAGGACATTAGGCAAACTGTGTTAAGTGAAAATGGTGGAGGAGCCCAAATTCCTCATTCTTTTCTGCAGGGAGACTGCAGCCCACCACCATCTTCTCAGGCAGTCAGTGGTGCTTGGTGCCAAGTCTGAAGGCCAGGTTGGCACTTGGGTTCCAACTGTTAGGTCACCTAAGAAAAACCAAGGGTGCTATCCTTCCATATCAGAAAGGTAAATTAAGGCAGTTATTTTATCTCTCCTATTTTCCATCAATCTGATTCAATGAATATGCCTGATTTTAGTTCCATAGATGGAGACATATATATTATCGCAGAGACAAATGGTTCCAAAGGACAAACAGCATCCACACATCCAGGTTAACTCTGCAGCGGGACTGGAACCACAGGACCAAGCACACAGGAGCTTTCGAAAACCCCAGAGCATCCCAGGTCACTGGGCACCTGCACATCCCAATCCATTTCTCTGAGTTTTGGAAACAAGGTTCCTTGGAAGTCAAATCAGCCACTGAGAGATTTTCCAAATGTCCCCCAAATTTCCCATGGTTTCCTTTGATCATGTTTTCAAAGCTCCAAAACCTTGAAACCAGTTGACCCCAGTGAGGCATGCTTGTTGAGGGGACCACTCTGTCAGCCAAGGGCATGTTATCCTTTCTGAGTCCTAGGAAAGCTTGTACTCTTACATGCTACAGCGGGGAGGGCTGGGCAAGGCCACCAAAATCCGGAAGAAGGAAGGAAGAAATCTCCCCAACTGCCCACATTGTATCTGAACCTAACCTGAGTCCGCCAGCCTATTTGCAGAAGATGAAAGGGAAGGATTTTCTAAGTAAATCTGAGCCCATGTCGATGATGATCGAGAAGCTCTGCTAGGTGCAGCAGAACCTTCTCTGTGACTCCTCTCTTCCTGCCCCTTGGGCCTGACGCTACCACACCAGGTGAGATGTATCATCCAAAGTGACATCAGTAGTTCCATCCTTAAACAGGATCTTCCATTGGAAGGAATCTAAGTAGGAAAACATTTACTTATACTCCACAAGTAATCTCTTAACTGAATTCACCAATCACTTAGGTCAACCATCATAACTAACCAAAGTACACATTGTGCACTGTACCTTCCCTACCCTCCCTCTTAGCAACAGGGGCTCTGCATGAAGAATAGCTGTGGACTTTGGACAACAGGCAGAGCAGGACTGGGGTCCTGAGGACAAGGAAAGCAAGCAAGATGACCCTACAATGTGCCAACTTATCGTCTGGAGGGAACTTCCAAGCTGCAGTGCAGGGAGGCAAAAGCCAGAGTTTGACTATCTGGGTCTGTAGTCCCAGAAATCAGAGTTTCAAGAGACCAAGAATTCCAGCATTTGCTGGAAGAATACTGGAGAGAAGAGGACTTCACACAAAGAAATTGGAACTCTGCAGAGGAGTCTCCTCAAATCTTTGGCTGAGTAGTGATGTTTATCTGTGTGAGAAGAACCTGCCAGTGTCCAGAAAAGAACCACTACGGGTTCAGAGGCAGAAGAATTCCCAGAGTTCACTCAAAGCTGGGAAGAGTTCATGTCCCACTCACAGAGTGGAAATGCCCCATGAGACACAGGGAAATGGGTAGAACATTCAGAGGGGTATCACTATAATAATGGGGCTCAATAAATCTCACAATGAAGGCTCACTGCATCTATTCTTAAAAGCTTGAAGGTAATATATGGTAGACACTACACAAATGTTGCTGTTTATAATAAAACAAAATAAAAAGTTTAGTCTCTCACATAGAAGGTACTCACAAGCCACAGGTGAGTAGTGGCCACCATTTAGACAGCATCAATCATATGACATCTCCTTCCAAAGGAGATGTCATTCTAAATGATCTCTCTGGTTCCAAGTAATTGCAAGATAAATTATAATAAGCCCATTTAAAGGAATACAATACCCAGCACTTTGGCAGGCTGAAGCAGGAGGATCACAAGTTTGAGCCCAGCCTGGGCAACTTAGTAACTTAGCAAGCTCTTGTCTCCAAAGAAAGAAAGAAAGAAAGAAAGAAAGAAAGAAAGAAAGAAAGAAAGGAACGAAACCCACCAATCAACAATGTAACAATCATAATGTTCAGTATATAATCAGATTTTACAAGGCTTGTAAAGAAATAGGAAAATAGAGTTCACAATCAATAGATCCTTACATGAAAGAAATGATGAATTAGAATACAAGGACATTTAAAGGCTATTCTATTTTCTGTATACTCCAGAATGTAGAGAAAAACATGATCATTTACAGCCATACTACCCTGAACACACCTGATCTCGTCTGATCTCAGAAGCTAAGCAGGGTAGGGCCTGGTTAGTACTTGGATGGGAGAAAAACACGATCGTTGTGAGGAGAGACATGTGAAATACAAAAATAACTTGACTCCTGGCTCTTCCCACAAGTCAAAATGACCATGAAAAGTAAACATTTTAATTGATTCAAGACATCGATGCAGCCAGGATAGCACTAGAGACACACATGAGAGAGAACTTCCAGAACTGCTTCAGAGAAGGGGTGAGAATGACAGAATAGGTATATTTGAGGCAATGGGGAGGATTCTGAGAAGAATTGATGGCAACGTGTCTTTTACTGTAGTTCTCTTTTAAAAAAAATTATTTTTAATTCCCCATATTATTTCATGGCACCTCATATAAGATACATACATCCTCCCATTTACTTTAAATAATCTCTGGATGATTTAAAAAACCTAATGTGATGTAAGTGCTGTGTAAATCATTGTCATACTGTGCCATTGAGGGAGGAACGAGAGAAGAGCCTGTGTGTGTTCAGTACAGACACAATTTTGTATGTATTTTACTGTCTTACACACGAGGGCTGGGAATTAACTGGTCTCTGCCCCTAGAATCACAGACAGCTGTACCCAATTTTATGTTCACAGGAATAAATTCAAGTTGCAGAAGAACAGAAAATATTTGAACAATCCAGAAAACAGGTGGTCATACGAGTATCTGTCAAAGCAGATTCTAGAACAAGAAATAAAGAAGGTCACTTCAGAATAGCATAAGGGACATCTGATCCAGAAGGCTCACACACGCCTAACAGCAGCTGGTAAGGCTGGAGAGGAGCAGGGATTCTAGTGCCCGGTGAGCCAGAATGTCAGCACAACGCGGTGTCCACTGACGAAACACCAAGCAGCTCAGTGGCTTCAAATTTGAAAACTTCCTTTCTCACAAATGCTGGAGTGGCTTAGCTACCTGTTCCAGCTTGTAAGTGTGAGCCAAGGTGTTGCCCTGGGTGAATGTGTCTGGTCTTCCTCAGCCGACAGGTGCGAGAGAAGTTGGAACCGCCCCACTCCAAGAAGACCTGCAACCAGAGCTTCCAGCGTGGCAGACCACTCCCTGCCCAGCACACAGAGGCACCACCCAGGTTCGACAAAAGAGAGGCCTCGCCTGTGAGGTGTTGTGATGGTTGAGATCTAAAATGTCCCCCAAAGTGTCGTGTGCTCACAGGTGGGGCTTTGGGAGGGTGACTGGGGCTGACAGCTGACTTGCTGTTAGGAGGCGGGGTCTGATTGGAGGAGGCAGGTCATGGGGGCGTGGCCTGGAAGGGTTTGTCTCCCTCCCCACCTCCTCCCTTCTCTCTCTCTGCTTCCCATCTGTGAGGGCAGCTCTCCTCTGCCAATCTGCCCTGCCTTGGAGCCAGCTGACTATGGACTGAAACCTTTACAAACCGTGAGCCAAAATAAACCTTTCCTCCTTTAAATTGTGGGCATCAGGTATTGTGTCCTAGCAACAAAGAAAGTGACTAAGGCAGGAGCTAAAGCACAGGCCTACAATCAGATTCACATCCCACTCCTGGTCCACTCCTTACTCAGTGGCCAAGCAAGCTACTCTGAGCCTCAGTAAAATCCCAGCCTCACAGAATGGTGATGGGGACTAGGTGAATGAGTGTACCCAGCGCCTGGCACCTACTAGGTAAGTATACGACCACCACCGGCCCTTGCTGGTTCCCTCAGCCACAGCTGCTCCCTGCCCAGCATCAGCCTTGTGGCCGGGGTAGCTTGCTGCAGATTGAAACTTGGCAGCAGATGCCCCCGTGAGCCAGGCAGGGCTGAGCCATAGGCAGGGGTCCCCTTCTGGGAGGCTACTGAGGTCCCTGCCAGCTGCCTCTCCCCTTCGAGTGTGTGGGAAAATCTCCAGGAAAGCAAGGTTGGATGGTACCTGGCGGGTGGCTGGGACCTCTTTGGGGGGGCAATCAGTCAGCACTGTGGGGAGGGTCATAGTTAATAAAGGGTGATTCCCAGACTCAGGCACAGGAGGGGACTGGATTTAGACAGCAAAGTGCAAGCGGCTTCATTGGAAAAGCTACTCCTGCCTCCCTTTGAAACTCTAGGACTCGCATCCACAGAAGCAAGCAAGGCTCATGACCTTGCTTCGTGCAACAGAAGGCACCGCTGTGCTGTGGCCCACACAAGAGCACCTCTGGAGCAGTGTCCAAGGCCCCGGGCTCCAGCCCTGAGCAAAAACTATCCTTGTGTGCTCTGTGCTCCCAGAGATGCAGGCTTCTGCTGCCTGGGCCACAGCACGGGCCATGAGAAAGCCAAAGAAACCCAAGCTCCCGCATTTCCTAGGGTCAGGGCATCAGACAGACCTCGCCCACAGCGCTCCTATATGAGAGGTCTCTGCCCACCTTCATTCTCTATCATCCAGCACCCAGCACCCTACAACTGCCATGCTTCTCTCCTCCGTTCCTTGCTTTTCCCTCAGGGCCTGTTGCCTGCTGGCACCATGTAATTTAAGTCAAGTCACATCTGTTCCTTGCCGTCTCTTTCCATCCATCAAGCAAGCACGCCATAGAAGGCAGAGATCTGTTGCATCCTCTGCTACATCCCAAGCATCTAGAATGCAGCAGACACTCAGTACACATGGGTGGAAGCAGGAGGAAGGGAAGACATTAAAGAGGTGAGGGGGCCAGAATCAAAATGGAGTCACTCGTGTCAACTTCAGCAAGATAAAGCCAGGCGTCGTGAAGGAATGGTCCTCGAGCGCGATTCCCCTGATAAGAGGGCTAGGCGCGAAGGATACTCCTCCACGCACACCTGCCCAGCAGCTGCCCGTCCAATCTTAGGTGAATAGGCCATCTTTGTTATTAACCCTGAAGCCAAGGACAATTGTTTCAAAACAACTGACGTGACCTCCCTCACTTTACTTTTGAAAACCCTGGCTGTCCTCGCTTCGCCGATACACTCAAGATCCATCAGGGCACAGCCTGTGTGCTTCTGCTTGCTCTGCTGAAGCCATTCTGTGCTGAGAGCCTTTCCGATTAAATGGACACTGGGGGAGAGGGGAGAGAGAGGGAGGAGAGAGGGAAGCAGGGAGGGCAGAGGCAGAGAGATGGGTATGGGTTAGCCCCAGATGCAGACCTCCAGCCTTCACGACGTGGGCCCCAAGACCCCTGAAGCCCATGAAAGGACCAGGGCAGCTCAGCAGCCAGGAGGACCATTCCCCCGCTGGCCTGCAGAGACCCTGTGACTGTCCCCACACTGCCGAGCCCTGGCTTTCAACAGCAGCCACTGTCCAGGATCAGCCACAGAACAAAGCTAGAGCTGAAGCCACCCTCCAAGCTGTTCCCAACGCACAGCCCCACCCTTCCCCCGACTGGCACTGGGCGCTGGTGTCCTGAGCCAGTTTGTCACTGAGCACTACACGACCAGGACAAGAGAACATCCCAGCAGGTCTCCCCTAGACTCCGCTGCACTACTGGGAACAGTGGGGAGACAGGGTATCTGTGCAGGGCTAAGGGAGGAAAAAGCGGGAAGGGATCCTGGGGAGGCCGAAGGGGTGCACAGGACACACGGAAAGGGTCTAGAGGGGACTGGGTATGGCCAGTATCCCCCATGGATATCCTCACACCCTGCCCACGGATCACCTGGGCCATCAGAGCAAGGATGGACGTGATGGCCCAGGCGCCCAAAGCCAGGTGAGTTCGAGTGAGGACCAGAATACTGCACCTCAGACCTGCAGGCTTTGTGCCCTGCCTGGAGCCATAGCTGTCACCCAGAATCACAGCAGCAGGTCAATGTCACCAGAAGTCAGAAGCTCCATCCCCGGGTCTGGGTCAGGTGGTAGCCGCAGTAGGTGGAGTGAGGGGGACTCCTAGGCTGCATGGTGACCAAAGCAAATTGCTCACCCACCCCCCACCACCCCAGCTGTTAAAGGAGCAACTTCCCAGCCCCAAAGGCTTCCTGAGAATTTGGCTCCAGGAGACAGTGCTGGGGAGCAGTGAGGAGGAAGGCCCATGGGGTGTCAGCATTCTGAGTCCCACAGCTGGGGTATGGGGAGCTACGCAGGCCTCCTGAGGACACTGAGGCAGAGCTGAGCCTGAGGGGGTGGCCCCAGGGTTCAGGGCACAGGTGGCGGGGGAGGCTCTGCCCCCAAGCCCCTCCCTCTAAGTTCATCCCACTGAGTAAACAAAGATGAATCTTCCCCATAAAGAGGGAGTCTGGCTGATGCTTTTACTAATTGCCAGCAATAAAATTGCTAAATAAAGCACAGAGACGGAGAGATGGATCTATGGGAGGCGTGCCCAACAGGACAATTAGGCTTGAGAGATGAACCTGTGCACAGACACCCTCACCAGGCATGGATTATTAATAAAATCGGCCCTGAGCTCAGCCGGGATGAAAGGACAGGGGCCCTTGGCTCCCCATCCTGCCATCAGGGAAGTCCTCCAGGATTGGAAAGCATGCATAGACTCAGAGTTTAGGGGTGCTGCAGGGAGTCAGGTGGGACCCAAGGACCAGGCCATAGCTCACACCAGGCCCAAGTCCTCCTTCCCAGTCATAATGGCAATGTCCCCCCCCAGCTGCTGCATAACAAAAGACACTAAAACTTGGCAGCTTAAAACAACAAATGCTAATTATCTTGAAGTTTCCCTGTGGATAATCCCTGTGGGTCAATAATCCTGTGTCAGGGATTAGCGGCTGCACCCGGAGCTTGTGGGGTCTCACAAAGTTGTACAAGGCATCTGATAGCCTGGGTCTCATCTGAAGACTACTGGGAAAAGGAACACTTTTGGGCCATCCACATGGCCTCTGTTTCTCTGGGATGTGGGCCTGGGGCCTGTCTGTTCCTGCCTGGTGACAGGGCAGCCGGCTTCCCACCCAGGGAGCAGCCCAAAGAGCCGGCACCCAAGATGGATGCTGAGGTCTTCACACAGCCTGACCTGGGTTGGGGCCACACCTGAAGCTCTGAATGACCCACTGCAGTCCCCACTGCAGGGGAGGGGATGCCACAAGACACAGGGTGTCTGCGGTGATCTTAGAAGGTGCCTGTCACAGCCAATGTGTATACCAGGGAAGGAGGTAGGGAGACGCGGAGGCTGAGAGGTGGAGGCTCCAGCTGAGACTCAAAGGACCCATCTCTCCATCACAACGCTGCCATGTCCCTGGTGCTGCTGATGCAGGGTGGCCGCACTCCGGGCTGCTCCATCTGCTGTGTCATGGGACACCTGGTGTGCTCTCTCCCTGGAGGGACAGGACCATCTGCTAGGGACCCCTTTGTGGGAGACTAGGGAGGCTGCCACATCCAGCCATTGTGACTACACTGCAGACAGCAGGGCCTCTCCAACCAGCAAGCCCGGGGCCCCCCACACTCGGGGTCCACTGAGGACCATGCCTCCACCATGGCCACCATGTGGGAAAACAAGAGCCAGGGCTTGGGGCACATGCCCAGGGGAACACAGGTCTACCGAGCACTCTTTGGATAGATCACTCAACCTGGGAGCCCACGTTTTCATGGGTAAGTTGAGAGAAATAAAATAATAGCAGCTGTGGGGATTTGAACATGTCCCCAAGAATCCTGTAGTGGAAACTTAATTGCTCATGCAACAGAATTGATGGGGGACCTGCAAGAGGTGGCAAGCTGAGCAGAGGGAAAGCCCTCACCCCAGTGTCCTGTTGCAAAAGTGAGCTTGTTACCTCTACAGAGGGCTTGTTAAAAAGTGATTTTTCCTACCATGTTATGGCTAGTCAGATGGGGCCCCTCAGCCATGAACTTACTTCCTAGTCTTGGAACTATAAGCCAAAATATTGCTGTTTTTTATAAACCACCTAGTCTCTGATAAGACTCCAGCTGCAAGTGTGGACCCAGCACCAGAACTAATAGGAAAGCATCAGGCGGAATTCAGTCCACACAGGTGGCACCCACGAGTCACCCTTATTCACAACCAAAGTCAAGCCCAGAGCCCTTGTGTTTCAATACTTCCCATACGCCCTACCAGGGACAGGCCGTACCTGTACTCCCCACTCCCTTCCCACCACCCCATCCTCCAACAGCCCATACCTTTAGATCTAAGCCAACTCTTTTTTTTTTCTTTTTTAAAAATTTTTCTTATTTTAATGTTTAATTGACACACAGTGACTACTCATATCTATGGGGTAAGTGCAATAGCATTGTAATCAGCATGTCCGTCACCTCAAACATTTACCATTTCTTCACATACAGCGACCTCAACATAAATACACCAACTTGCCCACGGGCAGAATTCCCACACATTTTGCTGGCTTGCCTACCTTGATACCCTCCTATCGAAGTTAGATGGGAGCATCAGCCAATGAACAGATACTTTAAACTAAGTGGTCAGCATTTTACTATCAATACATTTACACAGTGTTGCGTTATCCTGGACACTGGTCCTGGTTACCCTAAAAAAGAAGAAGCGGAAGAGGGACATTGAGTTGCTAACCAGAACTAAAGCAGGAAAAAACACAAATCATGAGGCACATACTTCCACTGCCTCTGCCTGCCCCACTGTCCACTGGACAGGCTCACCCTGGGCACCATCTGTGAGGAAAAAACAACTAGGACCACCGGTCAGTGCTGGGAAGGAACAAGAAGGGCTTTTCTAGAGGCCAAAGGCATAGATGGATGGGCAATTGAGAATAAACTGCAGAACATTCCAGAAGTAGAACCAAAGGAAGTCTCCCAAAAATATATATTTAAGAGGGAACAACCAGTGTGTCCAGCAAGCTGGCATTTGTTTGAGGGGAAGGAGGCCCCTCTGAGTGGATACAGGGATACTGGACCCAGGCAGCAGGGGAAGCTCTGGAGGGAGAGTTGAAGAGGGAGGGTCCCCACCAATGCCTTTCTCACCTGGAGTAGTAAAGGGTGGGGAACCAAGCACAGAGAAAATCCTGAGTCCTTGCGTGATGCTGTGTGGCTTGCCACAGAGTCCTCTGCCAAGATGAGCAGTCTGGCATTCCATCACCTCTTGATGAATTGTTCCAAAAAGATAAGACATCACAGGAGTGAGTTTCACATTCGCCTGCTCCACCTTTTACAGACTCCCCATCAGCTAAGCTTTCTCTACCATAAAAGCAGTTTCCTCTAACAACCACGGGAAAAGATGCTCCGCCTCACTCCTCATTAGAGAAATACCAATCCAAGCCACATTAACACACCACCTTGCACCCGTTAGAATTGGCACTTAAAAATAACTGATCAACAAGTGTCGGTGAGGCCGTGGAGAAGTTGGAACCCTTGTGCCCATTTGGCGGGAATGAAAAACAGCATAGCCAATATAGAAATAGTAAAACAGCTCCTCAAAATTTAAAATAAAAAAATAGAACCATCATGTGATTCAACAATCCCACTTCTAGATAGAGCCAAAAGCACTGAAGCAGAGACTTGAGCAGATATTTACCCCACAGTGTCCACAGCAGCCTTATCCACAGCAGCCAAAAGATAGAAGCCACCCAAAGGGACAGTACTGTATGATTCCACTGATATGAATTCAAGTAGTCAAATTCATAGAAACGGGAAGTAGAAAGGTGGTTTCTGGGGATATGGGGAGGCAGAAGTGGAGAGTTGTAGTTTGATAGGGACAGAGTCTCAGTTTCACAATCCGGGAACTTCTAGAGATAGATAGTGGCCACAGTCACCCAACAGCATGAGTAGTCTCAACACGACTGAATGGTACACTTAAAAATGTGTAAGAACATGGCTTTACTTATGTGTACCATACCACAATTTCAAAAATCAAAAATAAAGTAATTTGCTCTATCTCATGATTGTCCAGTAGGTTAATTGACAGAACTAGAATCAGAGTTTTTAAAAGAAGCTCTGGGAGCAGTTCTGGAAGTCCTCTTTTGTGTCTTTAATTGTGCTGTCTCGGCTGCCTCGATGTCCTGAATTGATTCAAAACTTTAGCTTTCACGGTCCTTTTGATTTTCGGGAAGAGTCAGAAGTTACACAGTCCCAGATCTGGTGAATAAAGTGGACAAGGATGTATCATCATGTTTTTACTTGAGTGAAATTGCCATAAATGTTCGATCAATCTGGAATGACCAAAAACTACAGTGAATGTTTAGTTTACTTCACCTCAGAAGTATTGTGGACTGAAAGTTCGCATCCTCCAAAATCACATGCTGGAGGCTTGGCCCTCGGTGTAGCTGTGATTGGAGATGGAGCCTCTAAGAAGGTGATGCAGTCATGAATGAAGGGCACTGATTCTCTAGGATCCCCGTCCCTGTAAGAAGACACCCCAGATGTTTCTCTCACCCTCCTCCAGCCCCTCCCCCCTTGACCCACCCCCTCCACAGCGTACACACACAAGCGGACATAGAAGAAGAATGCCACCTGCCAGCTTCAACAGACCCTGCCGGGACCCAGCCCTGGTGGTGCCCTGACCTCAAATTCCCAGACCCCAAACTGAGAAAGTACGTCTCTGCTTATTAAGCCACCCAGCCTGTGGTACTTTGTGACAGCAGTAGGCTAATAGATCTCCCGTAGAGTCCATGTTAACTCCCTGTATTTAATGTTTTAAATCATCAGGAGTAACAAATCATATTTAACACAGTCTTTTGAAAAAAACTCTGTAGATACTGTGCGATCCCATGTACATTACAGGCTCAAAATAAGAAAAGGATACAGATGGATTGGTGGTTGCCAGGAGCTGGCACACACATGAGAGTCTCCATGGTGATGGAGCAGATCTGTGCCCAGACTGAGGATGGTCACAGGGATCTGTCCACATGATGACAGTTCACAGCGCCACAACTTCCTCCCCTCAAACATGTACACGTGCAGTGAGATCCAAATGGCCTGCAGGTGAGTTCACTGTCTCAGCTTGCATCACTACATCATGCCTGTGTCTATGTTTGCTGTGAGGCTCTGCAGTGATGTTCTTGCTCTCAGGTGGCTGAGGCAGGAAGATCTTGAGTTTCATGCCAGCCCATAGTGAAACCCTGTCTCAGAATTAAAAGGGCTGCAGATGTAGCTCAGTGCTAGAGCACTTGCCTAGCATGTGCAAGACCCTGGCTTTGACCCCCAAACCCCAAAACAAAAAAGTCCTTCTTGAGCAAAGTTGGGTGAAAAGTGCATGGAAATGCTGTGCTATTCTTACAAACTATACAATCAGACAAATATGATGGGTGTCTAAATTTTTTAAAATTATTACAGGAAATGACACATTGTCCTTAATCAGCCTCAAAATGCTCCCTCTCATTTCAAATACATTTATCCCGTTGCCACTTTCTGAAGCAGTTCTGAAGTCATCTTCGTGAGTGTATTTAGTTGCCCTGCTGTGGCTGCCTGGAGGTCCTGAACTGATTCAAAATTTTAGCTTTCACGATCGTTTTGACTCTGGGGAAGAACCAGAAGTTGCATGGTGCCAGATCTGGTGAATAAGGTGGATGAGGCCACACTGTCATGTTTTTATTTGACAGAAAGTGCCATAAACATTCTATCAGCGAGGCATGACCAAAAGCTACAGTGAATGTTTACATTTTTAAAAATGATTACAATAAAAGACCATTAATTCCCCTCAAAATATCTTTTGCTGTAATGTCTTTTGCCATAAGAAGTTTTTTAAATTTAAACATTTACCACATTTTTCAATCAGTCTTGCATGTGAAGCTAACATTATCTCAGAATAATCCAATAATTAGAGAACAAGTGATCCCATGTTGTTCCTAGACAGAAACCACCATATACTGAGTCAAACGAGGTGCTGCTGAACTCCCACGCAAGTACCTTTGTCCCCAGCCAGCGCGGGGCCGCCATGACCTCGACCTTGCACCCTCTGCCGTTCAGACTTCCCTGCACCCACAGGATTCTCCGGAAGCCTCAGTCCGAGCTCCTCGCCGTGGGCTGGGACAGCTCAGCCCACCACATGCTGGGCACAATGTTCCTCATCATCTCTTCCCACCTAAATCTCATGGCCTCCACCTTACAGATGGGGAAACTGAGGCTGAAAGAGAGCAGGGGACATGTGGAGCACCCGGAGCCATGGGTGGTGCACGATCTTGAATTCGATTCAAGATCTGGGGATGGCCAGCTGGGCCCCATGCTCCCCTGAGCTGCCACCTGCAGGTTGGCCTCCGGGCAGGTGCGAGGCTGGCCTGGGGCGGACGTTGATTCAGGCGGTGGGCTGAGCAGCTGTTCGCCCAGTCCCAGCCACACCGCGCTTCTGTCCGGGTAGATAAAGTGCTCCACTTAGGAGCAGCTCCTCCGGGCTGTGGGGCCATTAGCTCTCTGCCTCCTGGAAAAGCCATTTGGCCGGCACTGACAGATGTGGCCATTACACAATCACTTAGCCCCTTTGCCTGCCCCATGCAGACCCAGGGGAGGGGCGAGGCTCTCAAAGCCCCGGTGGGGGGCCCTGGAGATCCACTTCCTTGCTCCCACCCTAGGATGCATTTTGAGAGTCCGCGCGGAGGGAGCAGGGCACTGCCAATGACCTTGTCCTCCTGCCACCACAGGCATCTCCTGCTCAGCTCCTCACGACAGCCTCGCACTCAGCATCATGGTTATCTCCACCGCAAGGATGAAGAGGCCCAGGGAGGCAAAGCAGCTTGTGCTGGGTCACACAGCTGTCAGTGCTAAACCTCTGATTCCTGGTCCCTCTGGTGTTTCCCCAGCCCAATGTGGCTGCTGCAACCCTGTTGGGTGTCACCATAGGAGTGGGGGGCTCTCCTGCCCTGACATGCACCCAGCCCAGGGAGGGGCACTGAAGAGTAGTGGCCAGGCTTGCAGGAAGAAGCCAAGTGGCCTAGAGGGCCCCTGGCTGCCCAGACACCTCAGAGCAGGGGTCAGGCTGAAGTCCCAGGCACCCAGACAGAGACCCCACAGGCTTTCGGGGACTCTGTGGGCAACTCCTCATCCGTGTCTGGGCAGAACATAGGGCTGTCCTGTGATGCCCTCCCTCCCAGCGTAAGGGGCGGGATCTTGGTCATCCAAACCCCTCACACTGCCTCCTGCTGAAGATGGAGAGAGAAGATCCCTGCTTTTCCAGGAGGGAGGAGGACGCTGCTCCTGGACACAGAGGCTGCAGACTCCACTGCCTGCCCTTTGTTCACATATTGCCCCCTCAAACAGCTCATATAGTGGTGCTAGAGCCCTGGGGTCCAAACTCAGAGGTGAGAGCTGTGTGGTCTCTGCTGGCAATGTGGACATAGTTCATAGGATACCCATGGCCCCAGGGTCCGAGCTGGGTGCGTGGTAGACATGCCCCACACTACATGTCTGTGCATGAGTTCAAAGCAGTTGTCATGGAAAGTACTTGGCCACATCCCAAAGTGGCCATATCCCCACGTGGAGCCCAGGATGGAGCTGGGTGGCCACTTTCCTTAGTGACGAGTCCAGCTCCCTCCCAGAACACAAAGGCCACCCGTTGGTTCATGAGGCCATGGGCCCAGCTCGCCCACCTGAGCCAGCTCAGTCAGCCCAGGTCTCCCCAGGCTTGATAGGAGATTGGACAGGAGGGGCGGGTGCAGCCCAGCTGGACCAATCGCTTTCCCTCCCTGGGAGGTATGTCCAACTCCACCCACACAGAGCCCAGCTGGCCTACATGGGAAATCCCACTGGCTGGGAGGATTAACCTAGGGTCATGCCTGCAGGGGAGAAAGAAGCAGGCAGAGGGGGCTCCTGCAGCTTGTGTTGTGTATGGGTCCCCCCAGCCCGGGGTTTTCAACTTCATGGTCACCTGGCCTCCCTATGACTCTATCCTGTCCTTCCTCAGAATTGAGATCTTTAAGGCTTTGATGTGTGTGACGTTTGTTGCGATAAGAACCAACCTTTATATTGGGCTTCCTCTGGGCCAGGCTCACCCAATCTTCCAAGAGTCCTAGGAGGCTGAAGCCATTAGTACAAAAGAGAGAACCCAGGCACCTTGCCTGGAATCACACAGCCATAAGAAATGGGACTACAAACAGGTGAAAAATGCTCTTCGCCAGTTCCCTCAAACTCTGAATTTGCCAGTTTCACTCTGAGGCTGGAACACAGTCAGTAGTAGAGCACTTGCCTCGCATGCATGAAGCTCTTGATTTGATCCTCAGCATCACAAAACAAAACAATATGAAGCCAGAAGAGAGTCTCTATTATGTGGGTTGGTTGAATCTCCGCTTGCTTCTTGGTGCCCTGTCTAGAAAAACCGTCTGGGGGGCCTGGAGTGCTGAGCAGTCACCATGCCCTTGGCAGTCCCCACTGGATCTGCTCAGGGACAGGCAGACACACACTGGAAGGCCAGATGGGCTGGTCCAGCGGCAGACCAGATGGGGCAGGCCGACAGGGCAGAGCGGCACTGAGTGGGTCTGACAGGGCTCTGGGTGCTGCATCCTTCCCTCCCACAGACCCAGACAAAGGGCTAACAGTTACCCCTGGCATCTGTCACCACCTAGGACCAAGTGGCATGGCTAGGCCTCCATTGCCCTCTGGGGCCTTAAAACAGGCCAGTTAATTTTGCCAATTCATCTGTGCAGTGCCAGCCATGTGATAGGCAATGAGGTTAAACCCCCTCCACATATTGCAGGCCACCAGCCATGTCACTTTGGAAAGGTCACCCAACCTTCCTGGCCTCAGTTTCCCTCTATGTGAAATGAGAACAGTAATAGAGGTTGCATATCTCCCCTTGCCCAAAATGCTTGGAGCCGGAAGAATCTCAGAATTTTCCAGATTTTGGAATATTTGCACATACATAATGAGATATCATGGCACTAAGACCCAAGTCTAACTTCAGAATTCATGTATGTTCCATATACATATTCAGCCTGAAGGAATCTATAATTTTGTTCGTGAAACACAGGTTTCATGGTGTGGAATTTTCCACTGTGGAATCATGACAGCACTCAAAAAGTTTTACATTTTGGAGCATTTTGGACTTCAGATTTTTGGATTCAGGATGCTCAACCTGTATGTACCTTGTGAGTTGACCGTTGGGATTAAACGAGGTCACCTCTGTTGATTCTCAGACTGTGAGCCATGGCAGAGTCTGAGGAGATGGAGAGAGAAGATCCTGGGCTCTCAGGATCCTACCCAGTTGAGAGCCCAGGTGCGAGTGTCCCTAAATAAAGTGCCAGGAGAGGGATGGAGGACGCCAGTGAGTCCTCCAGTGTCCCACCCACCCAGACCCCTGTTACCCCCAATGCTGCTCCTCCTCCCAGCCCGTCATCCCGAACAAGGCTGGCCACTACGCATGAGGCTGGAGTGCATTAAGACTGCTCTGCAGAGTGCTCCAATAAATGAATAATAATCATTAATTGATCAATCAATCCCTGGGACTGAGCCTCCTTCTGAGACTGAACTCCCGCTACATTTTTATAGTCATATCATGAACTTCTGCAGCCAAGGCCACCCACAGAGGCTCCGGTGATGGCTGCCCAAAAGGGCGCTTGGCCAAGGACAGCCCCGAGGGGTCTGGTGAGGCCACATCCATCCATCCATCCGAGGACGAGCCTGCCTCTTGCAAGTGTGGGACACTGGCGGGGGGCTCTGGCTTGCACAGGGAATTCTGCTTGGTCCCAGCATCTGCTAAAAGGTTCCTGAGCCAAGGCCTCAAAGTTCCCCCCACCCTGGAAGTTTCCAGAAGCTTTCCATTTGCACATTGGCCAAAGTGGAGCATTAGAGGCGCAGACTCCACCCAGCCAGAAGGAACAAAGATAGGCCCTGAACTGTGGGGATCTTTCTTTGAACTCTTCTAAATTTATTTGGGTATTTAAACAAACAGAAACTACAGCATGCATCGGTTACTTTTTTGCCTTTGTACAACAAAACTAAGTACTCGATATCTCTGCAGAGGTTCGGCGCTTGCTTTTCTCCTTTCTTTCCGTAACGTCAGGCAGACTTTCCGATGTTACCCAGTTTTGCACAGTCACTAGAGTGTCGCGTCATGAATTATTAAATCAGTGCTTCGTGGTAATACATAATTTCTTATCAATTATTCATGCTAATGTGTGTGTAGTTTACTTAATTGTGTTATTGACGATCAAAAGTAATTTCCTGAAAGTCCTCAAGGACACAAAATTTAATCAGCGTAACTACTTTTCGGATGCAATGCTGTTAAGTATTCTTAATTTGCCCAACAGTTCACTTATTTATGTACCTTTCTGGAGGAAATACGAGTTTAATCAAACAATTAGATTGAAGAGTTAGTGTGCATAAGGGCTGGAGCTTACATCGCTCAACTGAACATTCGTAATTACAGGGAACGGAAGCCACTTTGCCGCTTTTTGGCAAATCCTTTCATCTTTGTACTCAACAAGCAAAATACAGCAGGAGGAAGGATCTAATTTTTTTCTTTCTAGGAGACAGTGTGTTTCATCAACTGCTTGGCAGGAATCATAGACGAGGCACAATACATTTAGGAGGATTATTTGGGGGCGCTCCGGGGAGGCTAAAAAGGGGGCGAGGGATCTGAAAGTAGAACCTTCTGATTATAGTAACTGAAAGGAAAATGACCATCATAAAAGCAGTAACTGTTTGCAATGGGACACCTTGGGCAAGAGCCACCAGAGACCACAACCCTCCGGGCCCCGGGTGAGGACGGGGCTCATGCTATTGCACTTTTCCCCTTCGATGTCTTGGAGGTCACCATCCACACAAGAGAAGACAGCCACACTAGACCTGCGACAGAGCTCTCCATGAGAATGGGCCCTTTGGAACGGATGCACTGCGCCCAGGGGGAAGCTGCCTCCCTCAGCTCTGTCTCCACACACGCCAGTCCCAGCACACTGTCACCGTGCTTCTTTTATCTCCTAGTAGCAAGCTTCCCACTGGCGACACCAGAGTTTCCAGAAAAAGTGGTGATCCAAGTGCCAGCACCCTTCAGCAGTGTCCTGGGCTCCTTCCCGCCCTGGTCTTCCCCTTTCCTGGGCCAGAGAGCAATTCCACAGTTGCTCACTTCCTGCCCACCTCCAGCAGGTCTCTTCGAGCGGCAGACAGGGCCCGTGGGCCACTTCAGCGGTGGGGGCCCAACGTGCTCTGTGACAGAGTCGGCTGGGCAGTTCCTGGGGCCGTATGACAGCTTTTCCAGGTGACACCCGCAAACCGTGCACCGGGGCAGGCTGTGTCCCGTGAGCTCTTCTCTACCCACACCTGCCCCTCCTACCTAAGCCCCAAGTCTACAGCGCCCAGCAGAGAAAGGGGTTTGCTGCTCGCCTCAGCACCCACAAGCGCAACTGCTTGGGCTTCTCCCAGTTACAAGGTTCTTAAACAATATGACAGGGTCTGTCCCACTTCATACCACTGAGACAGCCCTGGGCATCTCCCAAGGATGACCCGTGTCCCATTCTTGGGGCTGACCAGACCCTCCAAGGCTGCCCATCCAGGAAGAGCACAGGCGGGGTGGTAGGGTGAGTCAATCTGCCTCCCTCCAAGATTCCTCCAAGGAGTCTCACCACAGAAACCACTCCGCTGCCACCCTGGGCCATGGAGACTGTTGTTAAGGAAGCCAGGACAACACAGCCCGCTGGCAGGACCCCGGAGAGCTTCAGGCCATGGCTTTCCCTCCTGGGCCCCCAAGGAAGCTGGTTGCAGGTTGTTAAGGGTCCGTAGGGCCGAGGCAGGGAGAGGTGGCAGGCGGGAAAGGTGCAGGTGGCAGGGGCCTGCTCCCTCATACACCTGGCTCGCCCTCGCTCTGGTCCTTGGTGGGCGGTGTCTTGTCCTGGCCACTGTCTGGGGGCGCGGGCTTGGCAGTGGGGCCAGGGCTGCTGCTGGCAGGCGGCAGGAGGTTGGCGGACTGCAGCACAGCCTCCGAGTGTTCTCGGGCCTTCATGCGCAGCGCCGCCACGCTGGCCGTGCGGTTGCTCTGGCAGCCATAGGTGGGCAGGAAGGAGAGTCCCATGGGGTCTGGGACGCAGCAGGAGCAGAGCGGGCCACCTGCGGGAAAGAGACAACAGGCTGTCATGGTCTCTGCTCTGTCTCTTTTGGGGGCACGGGCATAGGACATGGATTGCATTTTAAATCCGAGGAAAAAGGAAGTGTTCGGGACCCCAAAGATGCCCACACAACCCAAGAGCCCCACCGGTCCTCAGAGCACCAGCAGCCTTGGCCGTTTCCACTTCCTGACACAGCCGTGTGGACTTAGGCTGGGATCTTGGTTGCTCTGAGCTTTGGCCTGCACTTTCATAAAATGGGATAACACTGTGTCATAGATCATGACAAGGGTGCCATGAAGTACTTCACTCTCCCTGAGAACTCACTGAGGGGCACTGAGTCCACGATACCCGTGAGACACCTTGCAAGCTGCTGGCTATGACTGTTTCCGGCTTCGCCATGAGATCACACCATGCTGCTTGCAAGAGTGCCATGCCTTTATGCAGCTGGACTTGGCAAGCACCACACCAAACTCCACATAGAATGTAAGACGGGGTGGGGGGTCCGGGATCAGAGAAGCCAAGCGAGCACAGAGAAAGGATGTAGCTCCTTTACAAAGATCAGAACATGCAATTTTCTTTCAATTTGTAAAGCTTTTTTCAAATGTCTATAAAGCTCTGGGGATATAATGCTGACTCGTTTGGGTCTAAACGTCTCCCACATGGATCCATTAGGCGCGGCTTGGCCTTGGGGTTTGGTGGAGCGAGGTTTGAGAGTGAGGCAATGGTTTGGAAGCACGGCCAGGCCCAGGCCCACACTCACCCCTCACCCACCCATGATGGCAGAGCCCAGGTCTGCCCCAAGAACAGGGTCCTGTGTTCCCAACTTCCCACACCACCCTGCCCACTGTGATGTAGAATTCCCCTTTACAGCCACCTTGGGGCCAAAGCCAGGAGAAACAAGCCCATGTCCCAGGAGCCTTTGAAGTCCCTAGACCAGGGCTACTTCCAGAGCTCAGCCTTCCAGGGAAGCTTGAACATGCCCTCCCTCCTTCCCTGGGAACAGGCCAGGCACCGTCCTCACCTCTGGAGCCCATTTGAGGGTCTTTCCCTTCTTCCACCATCCTGCTTCTGCTCTGGGGCAAAAGACAGCCACCACCCATCATCACCTCTCATCACCATGACAGCCAGTTGAGGTGGGACCAGCACTCTGGCGCCCTTGGTACCATGGAGGGCTAAGTGCCTCAGTTTGACAGAATGACCACACAGCAGGGAGAAGATACCAAGAGGATTAGGAGACACACGGGCAAGATTCTAAGGCCCATACCCCTGCCCTGCACCAGGCTGGCTCCAGCCTGGGCACCTGTGGTCCCAGCCTGGGTCCTGACTGTGCCACGGCACCCTCTGGCACCAGAGCCTGGACCCAGGAGCCTTCCTGAGGGTGGTGACCCCCAGGCCTCCTGTCCCCTCCATGCTCCTCTGAAGGGCACTCGCTGGCGTGGAGAACTCAAGAGGGGCAGAGACTGGAGCATTAAGGGCGGGTCCTCTTGAGTGGAGGCCTCCAAAGATCATATCTTCCTCTCTGTATTTGTTTAGAACTTTTCTCATGTTTCTACAACCAACATAAATTTCTTCTAAACTCAGAAATAGAACTTTAATTATAAAGAAGTATTAGGAAGAGAAGAATGGAAATGACAGGCACATCCGAGAGGAGGCCAGCAAGGGTCCAGGCAGCCCTGGGCCACCACGTGTCGAAGGTTCCAGAGGAGTGTGGCCAGGGACGCAGACTGCCCCACCAGGTCCTGCGAAGGGCCACACTTCAGGTTGAGCTCCAGGCACAGGACCGGGTGTCAGCAGCCTGAGGAAGACTGGCTCCTGCCCCAGCCTGGCCTTGCTCCAGTGTGACATTAGGAGTGACAGCGACCATGGGCCACAGAAACCACAGAGCCCCTTCCCCTGAGCCACTATGTACAGCTGCGAGGTCACCTGTAGTGGCCCCCAGGAAAGGGCCTCACACCCAGATTTAGAGGTTAAGAGGAATTCATGTATTTGCAGAACCACAGTGGTGGCTGGTGGGCCTGCAGACACAGCCTGGCCCCCATCCCACCCCGGACAGGGAGCCTGAGGGTCAGAGGACGGCAAGGACGCTGAAGGACTCCACAGTTAGAAACTGTGAGTAGGCGAAATGGAATGAGGCGGTCATGAAGGAGCAGATGCTGTGTGACCCAACTTTTGTGCAGGGGCCTGAGCCGACTGAGAGAGAAAGAAGGTATAGGGACAGGCACCAGGGCAAGGGGAGCGGAGAGCTGGTGTTCAACGGGCACCGAGTTTCAGTTTCCCAAGATGGGACCGTTCTGGGGATCGGTCACAATCACTAAGTCATACCTTGGTACCCACAGTGGAGGGGCTCCGTGGGCCCCAAATCCAAGGATGTGCAAATCCCTCGGGATAAAATGACACAGCCCTGGCCTGGACCCCGTCTCCAGAAGGCTTGTCATACCCACCGCAGTGCTGATATGCTCTCCATGGCTGTCATGCTGTGTGGCGTAGGGGACAAGGACAGGGGGAGTTTGCAGATGCATTTTTTTCCCAAATATCTTCTGTCTGCAGCTGTTTGGATCCAGGGATACAGAACCCCAGGGCTGGAGGCCTGGCTGTGTACTTCTTAGTGGAATGTGCACTTCAAATGGTTAAAACGGTAAAATTTATGTTAAGTGTACTTTAGAAAACAGAATAATTGTTTTAAAAAGCTATCACCACCAAAGGGAGTTCCAGCCACAGTGGGAAGTTAAGTACCACATAATGCCACTGAGTCTCCTATCTGGCTCCTACGGCCACCAAAGACCTCCAGAGTACCTCAGGCCCACCCTACTGCCAGCTCAGGGACTAAGAGAGCACCCCGTGGTTTTGACCACCAAGATCTTCAGCACACAGCTCCAGTGGCCTCGCTCCTCCGCCTCACCTACATCTAGACAGCAACCAACATGTCCATCAGACGGGCCATGGCTTGCCGGGGACTTCAGGGTCTAAGCTTCAGCCAGAAGCCACTGGCTGTTGGAGGCAGGTTCCAGGGGCCAGCAAAGGGCTGTCCTCCTGCGGGGGCGAGGGCAGGGCCGGGGGCTGCTGTGTCTGTGTAACAGACAAGATCAACTCTAACAAACTGATGTTTACCAGCAAAAGGGGGACAGTCTACGACAATCTGCACCGAGGATCCAACTGTCCTTTGGAGAGTGGCTCTGCCATGGCTGTGCTATCAGTATGACCTTACAGCAGGCTCACAGTGACCCACACAGCCAAGGGCTGGCTACGTAGAGGCAGAGTCTGCAGGGGAAAAGAGGGCAGAGTCTTCCTCCTCTCTGCCATGACCAGGCCATCAAGAGACTCCTCTGTCACCATTCTCAGGAAAAGGCACAGGGTGGGGAAGAGACTCCTGTGAGCTAGGCACATACGCATCTTAAATTGTCCAAGCACCAGCATCTCTCTTAAATCTTACAACCATTTTTAGTTAAGAAAAAAAGTGACTTCCACAAATGCAATCTTTATAAAGCTAACTCCTGACTTCCCTGTCCTCTCACAGGACCAGCAGGTCCCCAGCCATCTCCACCTGCCACCTGCCCACAGCAACAAGGACCCTTGTCCTTGAGAGCTCAAAGGGGATCTCAGTGACTGATGACCACGTTGCACCCTGATAAGCCCAAAATGTCAGTTGAAAATACAGGGAACGCTTCATTTCTTCAACCCGGTACACTTACCTTTGGGACAAATTCCACAGAGTGCCTGATCCCAAACCCTCAGGTTACTGTTGCTTCCATAAGTCATGCAAATTAAAGGGCGATTCAAAGTCACAAGTCACAGCTTACTCCAATGTCCAGCTAGAGTCACCGGCCTTCAAAGACCTTGACTTGTTCGGCACCTCTTAAGGGGACCCAAGGTGCTGTCCACGCGGTGACCCCTCTCCTCGTCATCATGCCCCCCCGCCTCAGGGACACTCCAACACTTTTCACGACTGGGTCTGCTCCTCAGTGAAGTCCTCCTCTGATCAAAAAGCAAGATATTGTTTCTGCCAAGAGAATGTTGAGGAGGAACCCAGATAAATGTTCCAAGTCACATTTTGTAATTATTAGGTTCCCAGACTTGGGGATCTGGCAAGGAGTACGGGGTGTATTGTTTATGTTTTTAATCTATCGAAAATACATATTTATTAATGGTACACATTAAAGTATTTACAAAGGAAGCCACCCCCATGTGGCATATGGTGATGGCAAGTGAACAGCCTAATGGCCCAAAAATAGGTCATCGGCTGGGTACGCTGCAGCCACTAAGTAAGACACTATGACAAACTTACATCATAGGCGCAGACAACACTGTGACAAAGATATTGTAAAGTACCAGGTTTAAAAAGCATGGTAAGAAACAGGAAGGTGGCATGATCCCATTTTGGGTGTGTGTGCGTATGGTGCATTCATACATAGTGCACACTGGAAGCTGGTTTCCCCCGAGTTTGCATGTTGAAACTTTAACCTGCAAGGTGGAGGAATAGAGACGTAGGGGTTTGGGGAAAGGAGTAGACCATGAGGGCTTTTCTAAAAGAGACTATAAAGAGTTGCCTGGTGTCCCACCACATGAGGTCACAGCAAGAAGACGCCATCTGTGAACCAGCCAGCACCTTGACCTTGGAGAGCAGTGATTGGAAGATCAGTGAAAAATGAATTGCTGCTGCTTATAAGCCATTCCATTTATGGTATGTTGCTACAGAGCCCCAAACAGACTAAGACGATTCAACAGACTTAGATGGACAGATGAACAGCCAGATAACAGTGTGACCGAAAAATACAGCAAATGTTTACAGTTTTTAAAAATTATTACAGTAAAAGACACAATGTCATTAGTTCTCCTCAAAATCCTCTCCCTCACTTTAAACACATTTATCCCATCCTTCTTGCTACTTTCTGAAGCAGTTCTGGAGCCCTGTTTCCTGAGTATCTTTAGTTGTGCTGTTGCGGCTGTCTCCATGTGCTGAATCTATTAGAAACGTTTACCTTTCATGGTCACTTTGACTTTGGGGAAGAGCTTGAAGTCACATGGTGCCAGATCTGGTGGATAAGGTGCCTGAGGATGCACTGTGATGACGTTTTTCACAGCCTCCCTTCCCATTGGCTGGCACCCGGTGGCAGCATTCATTGGTATTTTGTATCACAAGATGTTTCACAAGATGTTCAGAGCTGCTTCAGAAAGTGGTAAGAGCAGTGGGAACGATGTGTCCAAAGTAAGGGGGAGGATTTTGAGAAGGATTCACAGCCATGTGTCTTTCACTATAACAATTTTTTTTAATGTAAACATTTGGCATATATTTCAATCACACTTCATAGATCTAAAATGCACTCTCTTTCTCTCTCTCTCTCTGTCACACACACACAAACACATACACATAATATATTACATACATACACAGACATTCCTCAGTATCCACAAGAGATTAGTTCCCAAACTTCCGAGGATACTAGAATCCATAGCCCACTTACATAAAATTTCATTGTATTCACATATAACCTACACATCCTCCTGTATTCTTTAAACATCCCTAGGTTACTTATAATACCTAATGCCATGTGAATGATATGTCAATAGTTGTATTGTATTTCTTAGGGAATAATGACAAGAAAAAAGTCTCTGCATGTCCAGTATAGATATGATATTTTATCACATGTTTTCTGTCTGTGGTTCTGAATTTGTGAATGCAGACTCCTCGATTCTGACCAGAGAGCTGACCAAATACACAGAGTATACATATGTAGGTATACGTACATCCATATTCTATACTCACTCGGCATTAAGGAGACATACAAATTTATTGTATATATAAATTTCATTATAAATATAAAATACAAATTTAAAATTTTAATTAAAATTTTTATCTTATGACCAAGTTATAAGATATATGTTTATCAGAGATATGTATGCGAATACCTATATTTAAAAATAAGATTTTAAAAGATGCACCAATACCAAAATCTAATGTTTGATTCGATGATGATTTTTTATTTGCATCTGACTGTATTCTCTCATGTTTCTAAACTGCCTATATGTTACTGTCATTAAAAGGGTGTCCTTCTTGTGGATTGTGCTTTCCTGACTCCTCCGTTCAGCTGATGGGGGACAGACATTCTCCTCTAGGACAGACGCCCTCTGAAGCTGCCAAGGGTAAGACTTTATCCTCAGCATCCAGTAAAGAAGCCAAGATGGCTAACAGCTGTGCTTGAAGTGTTAACACAGACACGGAGCTGAGGACATGCCATAAAATTTCCCAAAGCACCCATTGACTCTGTGATGGCTTGAATCTTCATTATCCCCACAAAAGCTCACAGGGTGAAGGCTTGGTCCCAGATAAAGGTACCACTGGGAAGTAGTGGGAACTTTAAGGGGTGAGACTTAGTGGATGGAAGTGAGGTCACGGGGGTGTGGCCTGAGCAGGCTATTGGAACCCAGTCCCGCATCCCTCTCTTTCTGCTTCCTGAGCTCCATGAGGTGAGCAGCTTTGCTCTATCACTTGCTCCCTGCCGTGTCGTTTCTGCCTCACAGGCCCAAAAGCAATGGAGCTGGCTGACCATGGACTGAAACCTCTGAAACCATAAGCAAAAGCAAACCTTTCTTCCTTTTAGGCTGTTTGTCATGAAGATTTTGTCATGGTGATGCAGAGCTGACTAACACGGGCCTGTGAGTCCCATAGAAGGTCATTATGCCCTCCACATAGCCCAGCCAACTTGTAGTGTCACCAGAACCCCTGTCAGAACCATATGACCCTTAGATGCAGCCTGAGAATTGTTCATTGGGAGAACATACTACCTCCTGGACACTAAATTAAAACACACAATTAGATTTCCATTAAGTTACAGCAAATTCTGCTGAATTGATCTAATCGGCCTCCATTCCTCTATGACATCATGCTTTAAAGGCCTGGCTTGAACATAAATACTTAATGTAATAAATACAGTCTGAAATATTTGATCTCCTTGGCAGCTTAATTGATCTACTACAGAGACTGACAGGAAAAATTAAATTAGTTCCGTCTCACCCTGCCCAGTGCACATTCCCATCATGCGGGTGGGGCAGAGCTGGGGGGCCCTGTTTTCTTGCTGAACATCCGGGTTAAACCAGAAAATGAATGCATGGATTTATGTGACATCTAACACCAATGTCATAGCTCATTTCTTTTTGCTTTTAAATAAATAAATGAATGGATGCACATATTTTGTGAGTCCTAGCATCCATTCCTGAGGAGCTCAGGGGCCTGCAGCATGGAGCACACTTTCAGCTGCTGTGGCGACATGTGCTCGTAACAGCCAGACATGCTGCAAGGCCACATCATTCCTGATGTGGTGCCCTCCACCTCAGGACCCTGAAGCGCTCCTCCTGCTCTTGTCTGTGGCCTTCAGGGCTTTTCAGCACAAGTTATGTTTGCTTTTGTGACTCCTTGCTGCCAAACTCACTATAAGTGCCCTCTTCCTACCCCACTCCTGCACCCCGGCCCCAGAACCAAACTGTCCCATCCTGGCACAAAGCAAACACTAGTGGAGCATTTCAGGAAAGGAGGAAGGGAGAGAGAAGCTGCCCTTCCCAACTGACTTGGTCTATTGTAACTCCTCAAGATCTCCACCGCCCAGGCCACTCAGCACCCCATGGAGACAAAAACTGGGACCACGACAGTCCACTCGTCTGATTCATGCCAAAATCCTCAGGGTAATTTGGCAGTTCCATTTAATGGCATTGACTCTCATTCCCACCTCTGCCTTAATCCCATCTGCTACATTAAACTCACTGTGTCAACATTCACTTATTCACTCAGCAAAAACTCATTGGCAGGAGCTGATTCTGCTGACCATCCGACCACCTGGCACTGTGGAGCAGTCTCAGGACCAGTGTGGACATCCTCTTCCTGCTTGGACATCTTTGCAGGGTCAGACAAATTATGTGAGCATCCCTAGATCAAAGGACCCCAAAGAGCAGCATTGCACAGGGACGTGGTTCTGAGCAGAGAGGTGCCATAGAGCCTGGTCCCCTCCCAGGGCCACCGAACCCCCTGCCTACTGCTGCACCCCAAACCCTTTGCCTGCTCCCCCCGTGCCAGGATTAGCAGGAAGGGCAGAGCCACAGCATCCGCAAGAAATGACCTCCAGGACAGGAGCTGCCAGCGGGTGACAGCAGAGACTGACAAAGGGACAAAATTGACCCAGAGTGGGAAGGGATGCTGGCTGACCCTGAGCAGTCCTCTCTCTTCTCTGGGCCTCAGTTTCCCCAACTACAGCCTGGACAGATGTTCCTCACCAAGATTCCTTGCAAATCTTAAGTACTGGATTCTCCACCCTGCTATAGTTTGGTTCTGAAGTGGCCCACGTGCTGAAGCTTGGTCCTCAGCCTGCAGGGCCATTAGGGTGGGATGTTTAGGAGGTGGGGCCCTGTGGTAGAAGTTAGGTCATGGGGGGCATGGCCTTGAAGGGGATGCTGGGGCCCAGCCACTCTTCTTCCTCTCTCTTTGCTTCCCAGCCACCACGAAGGGGACAGGCCATGTCCGGCTGTTGTTCGCAAAAGACAGGTCCAAGCAACCATGGACCAAATCCCCTGCAACCCTGAGCCAAAACAAACCTGTCCTCCTTGTAAGTTGAAGATCTCAAGTATTTTACCACAGCAACAGAAAGCTGACTAAAGCCACTCATCTTCTGACACCAGCTAGGCACAGAGGGGCTGAGACAGACCCTGTGGCCTGCCCATGAGGGGCAACCATGTTCTGTCCCTTGGCTTCCCTGTTCTCCAACCACCTACACCCTCAGAAGCAGGCCGAGGCCTGCAGGACACAGAGTCCCCCACCCCTAACCAGCTCCCAGCCCACCTCCCATCCTTGCCATCCTGGCCTCCCGACAATGGCCAGCACTTTCTGGACACTTGGGTGTACCAGGCACAGGTACATGATCATAGCACAACTACACATGACCCTTACAACTCTCGTGTCACAGGTGAAGAGCCTGGCATCTACCCAGAGTGACCCAGGGACGAGGCTCTGCACCGTCCTCACATCTCCTCTCAGCCTGAGCTCCTACACATCCTTCAAGCCTGACACCAGCACCTCTGGAATGCCTTCTTCTGCTCTGCAGAGGGCAACCCCTCCCCCTTCAGGCTTCTGCACACCCTGAGAGCATGTGACTGTCACCCAAGTGGGGGTCTGTGGTTACCCTGCCTGTGGCACCAGGCTCCCCCCAGCCAGTTGGCTCCTTCTGTTAGGGATGCGCAGAGTCTATGGGTGCTCAGTGGCCATCAAACGGCAAACAGGAAGCCCCATGCCTCCTGCAACCCAGGAGGTGGCCAGCGGTATGGGCACAGGGCCAGGCTCAGCGTCCCTGGACTCTGCACAGGGACCCTCATGGGGCTGGGCAGCAGGAAGAGGCAGTATGCCTGGGCAGGGTCTCCTCTCAAGAGCCATCCAACCCCGCTCGTGAAACTCAAGCGCCATCCAACCCCGCTCCAAGCTCACATGGGAGAAGTTGCATGGAGAGGGGCCTCTGCTTCCTGGCCCTGTCATGGCAGCAGGCGTGTAAGGATGCCGTCATGCATGCACCGGGTCCAGCTGGCCTGTGACTGCACCTCCCGAGAGACTCCAAGTGGAAGACGCAAAACTGCCCGGCAGAGCCCGGCAAGGATCAGAAGCTGACCTGGGAACGCAGTGGCTGGCTTAGTGCACAGCTGCCCTCTGTGTCCAGGGCTCACTCCCCAGATACAGACTCAACCAAACGTGCAAGGAGCACCTTCAGGGGAAGATTGCTTCTGTACTAACCGCAGACAGAGCATAACTACCCCCCTAACATCTACATAGTGTTAGGTATCACAAGTCATCAGGGATGTGACTGTAAAGTATACAGGAGGATGTGCCTGGGTGAGACACTGGTGCTCTGCCATTCTATATAAGGGACTTGAGCACCCACAGATCTTGGAACCTGTACTGAAACCAGCCCCCCTCAGGTACTGGAGGATAACTGTACTCAGATTTGGCTTACTCACAGTTAAGCAATACCATACAAAACAATTCGTAATAGCTAAATCTTGCAAGCAGCCTATATGTCCATCAACAGATGAACAGATAAAGAAAATGTGGAGTACTACTCTGCCATAAAGAAGGATGCACTTGAGTCATGTGTGAAAATGGATGTGTATGAGACCATGTTAAGTGAAATAAATCAGACTCACGAGCTTATATATTTCATGATTTCTCCTATATAACAAGCCCAAATTAAAAATAAAGAGCAAAAAAAAAAAAGATAGGTAATAGGAAGTAGGGAGATAGATTATTCTCAAATGGGAAGGGGATCAAGAGATGGAAGGGAGGGGAAGAGGGTGAAAAGGGAATTGAAATGTGTTGTGTCTCTGTGTCAACTTCACATGAGGAATGTAGGTATTGTGTACTGCAGACATATGCTAATAAAAAATATATGGAGAAACAAAAGAAAACTATGCCAGGGTTAGAGGCACACACCTATAATCCCAGCACGTTGAGAGGCTGAGGCAGGAGGATTGCAAGTTCAAACACAGGCTGGGTAATTTAGTGACTTACTAAGACTCTAACCCAAAACTGAAAACTGAAAAAAAATAAACAAAAAGATCTGAGGTTGTAGCTGAAGATAAAGACCCTGAGTTCAGTCCCCAGTATGAAAAAAAGAAGGAGAGGGGGGAGAAGAGAAGAAAGAGAAAAAGGAAATCACAGACCAATCCCCTCGTGACCATAGCTGTTAAAACCCTAAGGAAAATATAAGCAAATAAATCCAGCAATCTAGTAAAGGAAGAACATGTCACATCTAATTTGGGTTTATTTCAGGAATGTGCAGTTGGTTTGACATTTAAAAAGTCAATATGATTCATCATATTAATACAATGAGAAAGAAAAACCATGTAGCCATCTCAACGGCTGTAAAAAAAGGTTTACAAAACTCTCCATCCATTCCTATTCATGACTTTTTAAAACACTAAAAGTAGGATAAGGAGAAAATCCCTTCCCTTGATAAAAGGTGTCTTGAAAAACTACAGTAAACACTATGGTGAGACCGGAAGGCTCTGCCATGAGATTGTGGCTAAGAAAGGATGCCACACACTGACGTGGCATGTGACCCACGCACATGGGTGTCCGCAGTGGCCATGGGAAAATGTCCTCCACTCAGAGAAACTCAGAATCCATGGTCGCTTGGGGCTGGGGAAGTTGGAGGGAGTAGAAATGGTTGCCAAGGCACCCAGGGTGATGAAAACTCCCCAAAACTGATTCTAGTGATGGTTGAACAGACTAAAAATCAGTGAATGGCATATTATATTAATATAACTCAATAAAACTTTTTATTAAATGGAACAAGGGAAGGATGCCTGTGTTCATCAGCTCTGCTCAAGCTTACTGGACAGGCCAAAGGAGGACAACTGCTTGTGCCTGGAAGTTCAAGGCAAGCCTAGGAAACACAGTAAGACCCTGTGTCAAAAAAAATTTAATTAAATTAAAAATAAGTAAAATGAAAGAGTATAGTAGAGATTCTAGCCAGCAGAGCTAGGCCAAAAAGAGAAGGAAGGAAGGGAGGGGGGAGAGAGAGAGAGAGAGAGAGAGAGAGAGAGAGAGAGAGATGAAGGGAGGGAGGGTGGGAAGAACACATGACGGAAGGGAGAGAAAAACTGTCCTAATGTCCCGATGACCTCCTTGGGAACACAGACTATCCTAACCAGCTAACCCTGCTTATAAAAACTGTGATTTCTCTAAAACTCACAACACAAAGGAAGAAGAAGAATGCGGATGACTTTAGGGGACTCAGAGCGGGAAGAGGCCACCTCTGTCCTGGTGGGCAAATGTCCCCCAGCCCAGACTCTGGACCCAAAAGCGAGGTGTGTCCTGAGCTCACTAAGGCACCCTGCCCTCCAGAAGGACAGATGGGACGGACCCTCTGCCGGCACCGCCCGTGCTGCCCTTGTCTCCCACGCAGGGCAAGGCCAGGCCTGCTGCTGCAGCTGCTGGCACCAACACAGCACACACTGCATGTGAATGTGGCGGGAGCTGCCCCGCCTGCGGCCTCTCCTGCAGGAGTAAAGCCGATTCTGGCTGCAGCCTGCCGCCTCCAGACCCTGCCCTGGCCGCGGCGGGGTCCACAAAGGCCACCTCCTCACCAGCTGTGATGCCTTCTCACACCCCGCGCTGCTCTGTGAGTCAGGGGTCAGGAGCTGCCCAGCTGAGTGCATGGGGAGCAGCCGCCCCTTCCACTACCCTTGGCTCTCCAGCCCCAGTGCCTCCCCAGGACAAACCCGAGAGCCCCTGGCCATGAACAGCCTCCTCTGAATGAATGAACTGTGGCAATTAAGACCACCAGGAAGATTCTTGGTGTTTTTCTCTGGACACCTCGTATTACTGTGCAAAGCCTCCTTGGCGGGCTAGTGTCCCACTGCCTTCCTGTTTGAGAGTTTCCATGCAACAGTCAGCAAACACACTGTCTGTAAGCCTGACCACTGCGCCTGGCCTGGTGCAAAACACATCTCGTGTGAAACCCAGGCAGCCCTGGCCAGGATGTGAACACAGGCTGGGCTTAGGAGTGACACTCGGTGCTCACCTGGGACTCCCCACATGCCCAGCACTGGTCCAGCATCCTGACTCACAGTCCCCTTACTCCTTCCTCTGAATGAGAGTCACAGTGCCCACTGGACAGATGAGCACACAGAGGCACAGAGAGGGCCGATAATCCACTCAAGATTTATGTGGCTTGAGAATGAGAAACGTGGACTCACCCCTTGCTGGGATCCACGCTCTGATCGGCTGCTTCCTAATCAAAGGGAGAAGGCCCCCATGTACCTGGGATCCCGTGTGAGGTGGGTGGCTGGTGAGCAGGTTCCTGCCCGGGGCAGGCTCACTCCCTGGTGGGCACAGCTGGCATTGGTCCAGGGGCTGCTGGGAAGAGTGGCCTGCCACTCCTGCTCCCCTGCACGCTCCACCAACTCTAACTCCTCTCCACCCGCTCCCTGGCTCTCTCGGCTGAGCCCCCAGCTGACTGTGCAGACCCATCCGCCATGCTGCACCAGGCTCCCAGATGCTTCAGCGCCGAGCCCCTGCCTGGGCATCCTCACAGTTGGGCCCTGAGTTCCCCTTTGGCCACCCAGACCCAGCCACAGAGCAGCAGCCACAGCACAGCCTGGCAGTGCAGCTTCAGAGGATGCAGCTCAGGGAGGCCCCGGCCCTGCCCTCCAGCCACGGGGCATGCTGTAGCCACGCCACCAAGCAGGACCCCCCAGGAGCAGTGGTCCCTCCTGGCCCCACCTTGGCACCTCCAGCTCTCTGGCGACACGAACCTGGGCCCTGCCCTCATCGGGTATTGCTAAGGAATGGAAATCAGTCTCTCCATTGCCTAAGAAAGTCGCCATCCAGAGGGCTCTGCCTTCTCTGTCCATGCGCCATGCTCAGAAAGGCGCTGGGCCCGTCTGTTCCCCGGAAATCAAGACATGAAAAGCAAGGGGCAGGCACCCCATGGGGTGTTTCACCAGTATTCTCCTTGGATGGAAGAAGCAGCTCCGGGACACTGAGCTGCCGGGCCCAGCCTGTCTGCCCCAGCACGCTGAGCCTGGGCTTGGCCGTTGCCACCCTGCGCTGTGCCCGGGAGTCCAGTGTTCCGGGTCCCAGAGCTTATCCCTCTGCATTCGCTGACCAACCGTCCCTGCTGCTCCTTTTCCTCCCTGTCATGTCACTTGCTCAGCAAGCTGACAGTCACTGCAGCTGGCCCTCTGTGTCCCTGGATCCAGCTTCATGGGTTTGACCAGCCACAGATGGAAAAATTCAAGAAAAAACTACATCTCCTCTGAACACGCACCGTTTCCCTTGTCACTGTTCCCCCGTGACACACTATAACAGATGTTTATGTCACACGTACACCATCCCAGGTATTCTAGGTCATCCAGGGCTGCTTAGGTACCCAGGAGGGTGGCACAGGGTCCATGCAGACGCTATATTTCACACAGGGCTCTTGAGCCGCAGCAGGTTTGGGCATCCTCGATGTCCTGGAACCAATTCCCCACACACAGGCAGGGACGCTGTATCCCAAGAGCACACTCACTTTCCAAATACGTCCAGGGCCAAAGACTCAGCAGACTCCCTGAGCTACCTCACAGACACTCGGGGACTCAACATGTGCAAAACGAGGACTCTACATCCCTCACTACAGTGCCGAGAACCAGAGCCCAGGGAATCAGGAGCCCTGCCCTGTTCCTGCTCTGGCCAGGACTGGACGACTGCCTCAGACGCTCAGCCTCAGGCAGGGAGCACCAGGGTGGTGTTAGGCTGGGCCAGACTTGGGGGTCCTCCTAGGACACTCGCCGTCTCCAGGCCAGGGCTGGGTGCTCTCAGTAGGCCCACAGGCCTGGACAAGGACAGGGGCCCGGCTCAGTCTGGGAGCCGGGAAGAGTGCGGTGCATAGTTTCCGGGGTGCTGCCAGGCTGAGAGGGGGGCTGGAGTGTCTGCAGTGGAAGGGGCTCTGCTCACACTGGTCCTGGCACCTGGTGGCCCCTAGAGGACTCAGAGCCGTCCTCGTTGGCTTAGGAGAAGCAGGGTGCTCATCCACAGGCCCAGTGAGGCAGCAGTCTGGTGAAAGACACATTGGCGCTAACCAGAGCACCTGGACCCCCAAGAATACCTTGCTGGCTCACAGAGGGAAGTGCAGTGGCTCCCCCAAGCCTCAGTTTGTCATTTGTGAAAGGGACACAGACCCACCCGGTGCAGTCCCCTCACGGGCCAGCCAGTCCCTGGAAGCAGAGTTTGGCTGAGTTTGCAGCTGTACCCAGCACCAGGGTGCGGGAAGGTGGGGAGGCTGGGGCCACCCAGAGCCCCCAGGACTGCCCTGGGCCTTGGAAAGTCGGGCTCATCCTCTGTGCCCTGCTGCAGCTCTTCACCTGACACCACAGCTTAGGGAAGCCTAAGCAAGGGAGAGGACAAGACTGCAACCATCGGGGCCACCCTGCGCAGACTCCAAGACACATTAATCACATCAGAGTCTGCAAAGCCGCTGTGCACAGAGCGCTGGGGTTCAGAACACAGACTGCAGCGGGTGTGCACCTCTCGGCCGGCATGCTGGGCGGAGGTACCCGAACTCGCCTCCAAGGCTGCCCACCAGCCATTCCCGGGGACCTCAGCTCACAGCATCTTCCTCCAGAAGAGCCACCGGCGTGGGCTCAGGCACTTTGAGATGCAAAGACACCCCAACATGGCCATTGTCACAGCCCTCCCACCCCAATCCCTGACCGATGCGGGTGGACCCTCCTTGTGCAATGCCGACCGTGTCACCCTGAGAACTGATCAGAACTAAGGCCTGAGATTGCCCACTTCACCCCACAGCTGGCCCTTGGGTGGCAAATCTTTCCAGTCCCCACGTCAGCATCATCCTGAGTGACTGTTTCTGATGGTGGGGAAATAGACGTTTAGCCCATATGGCTTCCTCTGAATTGGGAAGACGGTAAATAGACCAGAAGAGCCTATGATTCCAGAAAAGTAAAAAACACATTTTCATTTGGAGAGGCAAAGAGATGTCTACACAAGGCTCAGGGTTCGCCCAGCTCTGGGGACATCTCAGCGCTTTGTCACCCCAACTAGTCAGAGAGGGGGGTCTCACGGAGACACAACACAGGCCAGCCAAGCACAAAGACGCCCCAGTTTATGAGGGCACTGTGATTCCTGCCGCCCACCTCCACAGGTCCCCATGCACTCCCAGCCCCCCAGCAACAAATGCAGAGTCAGAGGAAGTCTGTGTCCAGCAAGGCAAGCCCAGAGCAGGCTCCAGGGGTCCTAGCCTAGCCCCAGGGCCTTAGGGACAGGGCAGACGAGAGGACAGAGGGAAAGGGATCGATTTACGTCCCGGCTGGCCAAGTCCAACAGCAGCCGCTCCACCAGCTTTTCCTCTCTGCAGGGCCCAGGCCCAGCCCCAGCTCTGTCTCCCGTGGCTTCTCCCACCTCCCTGCCCTGACATCTGGGCCTCAAGCCCTCTCCAGCCATATCAGGGTCTCACTTGGGGCCCAGCAGACGCCCCAAGGTGAGAAGACAAAGAAACAACTTCCTACTCATGGGACCAGTGAGGGGCAATCGAGACACATCTATCAAAGACACTGTTACTCCCAGTCATGCTGGCCCTCACTGAGTCAGACAGGGTTGAAGGACAGTCAGATGTGGGATTTGTAACTCTGCCAACACCAGCCCCTTGGATGATGCCCAAATCCCACTGGTAATCTCTTCCCAGGACCCACCGGCCACCCTACATCTGGCGCAGGCCATGCCTCTATCTGAAATGCTTGGATTTAGGACTTTTTTCAGATTTGGGAACACTTGCGTGTACATATACAACTCTAAACACGAGATTCTTTGTTGCCTACGTCCCTACACACACAGCCTAAGGTAGTTCTACATGACAGTCTAGTTCACCTGCCCTGGTGACGGCCACTTGTCACATGAGGTCAGGTGCAGAATTCTCTTGTGGTGCCACCTCAGCCTTCATGAAGCCTCGGATTTGGCAGCATTTTAGATTTCGGATTTTTAGATGAGGGATGTTCAGTTTGTCCTGCTGGTCCACTCAGTAGGGTGTTCCATGAGACCTGGGAGCAGGGACCCTGGAGCCCAGCCTCACACACCCATGCCAGCCAACTTCATCCAGGCATTCCCCAGCCATCTGCACCTCTCAGAAGTGGCTCAGGGCTTCAGAGTGCCGCCTCCTACCCAGAGTTGGCATCAAGGGCCTTCAAGCCCTGGTCCCTCCAGGATATCCTGCACAGGACCTCTGGCCCCTCTCCTGTGGGCACCCTACAGCCCAGCCATCCCCAGACCAGCTGATGCTCCTCCAGAGCTGGGCGTGCTTTGCCCCCAGAGGCTCTTCCCACCTTCCCACAGGATCTCCAGGGGGCTCCACACATCCTCCTTCTGCCTCCAGACTGGCAATGCAGACTGCCACACTGAGGGAGGGGGTTCAACCCACCTGCTGGAGAGGAGAGGGATCCCTCAAGATCAAGGAGACCCCAGACTCCAGCTCAGCACCAGCAAGGGACATCCGCTCCCCCCACTACCTGTACTCCACACTCAGACCCCAGTGACAGAGAACCCCCATACCCCAGACCCAACTTGGGACTCAGCCCTGTTTGAGGCTCACACACCTGCCCAGGCTGATCACTGGACAAACTCCCAGGGAAAGTGCCCCTGAAATCTCCAAGGGACGGGCCCCAGGGTCCCTCTCCAGGCCTCACAGACCATGCCTGACAACTCCCATCCTCCAGGTAAGGACAGCTGCAGGGAACAAATCCAGGAAGCCACAAATCCTATCGGCTTAGACCGCAGGCACCGGAGTCCCTGGGGAAGGCAAATGTGCTGGCTGCGCAGACCAAGGAGGTTCTCGGCAGCAGGATGACTGTCCGCCAGGGGGCACCTCAGACAGTGGTCAGGGACAGGGAGGAAGCTGCAGTCACTCTGGAGAAAGGACAAGCCCTCCATCCGGTGGGCTTAACGACAACATTCACCTGCACTCTCGGGCATGTGGCAATCAGAGTAGGGACGCACTGTGATGCTGGCTGTGACAGCCAGCAGCAGAAGGGAGCAAGGGGATGTCAGGGCTGGGCTGACATCCCCACCCTCCCGCAGATGGCCTGTGGCTCGAACGAAACTCACCTTTCAGGGAGGCCACGTGGGACAGGGCCTGGGCGTAAGTGGCAGTGTTCAGCAGCGTCCCGGGCAGGCAGGACGGGAAGAATGGCCCCGCGGGGCCCACCGTTCGGCCCAGGCTGCCAAAGAGAGAAACCTCATTGAGTTCCCACTATGTCTGGTGTTGTGGAGGCCCCAGCCTGGTCAGCAGCCTCACCTCTGTGGGGCCTCCAGCGCCTCCTTCTTGCTGCGGGCCTGATCCGCGGGTGGTGGTGAGTTGATGTTCCTCACAGGTGGCGGCGTCACCTCGGCCATGGGCTCCTTGGCTCCGGGCTCTTGGTCCGAGGCCCCTCGCTCTGTTTTCCTCCATTTGGCTCTTCGGTTCTGGAACCAAACCTGAGTTCCAATGGTAAACACAGTAAGGGAGGAAGAAAATGAGACAGAGGAGGAGACTGTACCCAACACAAGCGCCCAGAACCTGAGATGGTCAGGGGGCACACTGTGTGGCCTCCTGACTGTACTCTGCTCTCCGAACCTGAGCTTCAGACCCAGGGCAGGCGGGATCCACTTGGAATCTTATCATGGGCATTTTTCAATGAATGTTAAATAACAGAAGTATCCAAGTGGATTGCCCACAGGAAGGGCAAATGCATCGTCTCGTGGAAACTCTCAGTACTGAGCGCCACGTGAGTATGTTGGTTTGACGTGAGATGTTTTTCCTGTGTGGATCACTGTCAAAGCACCTTAGGGCTTCTCATCATAATCGCTGGTCTTCCAGCAGGACCGGGGCCTGAGTGCTCGTCTCATGCCTGAAACCCTCTGTGTGTGCACACAACAAGCTCAAGACTAGCAGCCCAGGGCACCCGCCGGAGCCCCTCACCGCAAGTCAGCCCAGGTTTAGAATTCTGGACCTGGTTTAGAATTCACTGCAACTCTATGAGCTAAGCAGTCCCATTTTACAGACAAAGACGTGAAGCACTGAGAGGTTAGTTAACTTCCCAGAGGTCATCCAGGTGGCCAATAACAAACAGATCTACAATTCGAAGCCGGTGACTTGGCTCAGACCATTATCCCAACTGCCTGGGGGCGAGGCTGGTGGCCCCCAAGCATCATCAGGAAGGTTGGCATGAGCACAAACACTGAATTCACTGCCCAGCGCAGGGCAGTCGGCTGGTGAGCATTGCCTGTGTCATTATCTCTGTCACCCACAGGTCAGGAGGAGACGTGAGTCACCTTGACCTAAGTACCTTCTTAGAGGCTGGCATCAGATCGTCTAAATCTTGGAAACCAAAACTGCATTTGCAGGAGGAGCTTCCTGGTGGTAGCCAGGCAGCCCGGGCTCAAGGTGCGCCCAGAGGTCAGCAGAATCGGCTGTCTTTACTCCACCCAACAAAGCCTCTCCTCTCATCTTCTCCCTTCCCCTCTCCTCTTGTCTCTGGGGAGATAATTCCTGGCTTTAAAACAAAAAAGGTTTGGCTAGGCCTTGCTCCCCTCCCCAGGGGCATCCTCTCCTCCTCCCCGGCTGCCAGAAGCTGGCCAGGAGAGAGCCTAGGTCCCGGGGCTGAGCCCTCTGCCAGCCCACCCGATCTCTTCATTTTAATTCTCCTTTAACTGGGTTTCTTTCTTTCTTTTTTAATCAAGTTGGCTTTTAATTGCACATATCAGCAACCATTGAATAATGATTTTATCTATATTCTAAATTTAGGGCAGTTAAATGCAAAGCAAAATGCAGACACTTTCTTGTGTCTTAATTGAATGAAGGTCACAGCTATAACAACATTTAATTGAGCTATTTTTCATTATCATATTTTAATGACTTCGCGCTGACAGTTCGCCTGCTTCTGAGGGAAGAGCATGATGGAGTCGTTTATTTCCCTATTTAGTTATTGTTTGACAACATCAGCTTCGATTAAGACCCTGCTTTATAGAACATTAATCATATTTGAATGAGCAAGGGGTATAAATGTAAACACATCTCCCTTCCCGCCACTGAAGCCCTCGTCCCCGCATGGAAGCTCGCTAAACAAACGTTCCGCGGCTATTGTCTGCCTGCATAATAGCCAACAACAGCCTGGACAACAATTCCCAGCTTTAATTGTCACCACCCCTATCTCACCCTTGCACCTTTCAGGGGGAAGTTATGATCTTCCACTTCTGAATGCCGAATAATTGTGTCATTTATCTCAATTTGCAGTTCAGTCTTTATGCAGCTATTGGCAAGCTGGCATTAAAAACAGAAGCGATAGACGGTATCCTGGCCAAAGAAGATTTTCATTTCCAAATAATAATCAGTTTAATTTGCCCGCATATGACCAATGATTCATGTTCAGATTTAATAATCAGGATCACTTAATCTGATTATAGGGGAAATAATTTGTTTACAACCCCCAATTTACTGCTCAGAATTCCATTATCTCTCTTCAGCCATTGGTTTTTAAGAGATACTAACATGACCCAGGGGAACTGAAAGCAAACTATTATATTTCCTACAATTAGATCTTTGCATAGGCCTAACCCCGAGCCCCTACATAAAAAACAACAGAAACAGCATGGAGGAAACCCCATAAATAAAATGAATATAGAATTGTGCTCAAAGAATAGCTCGCCCGGAGAGGCGGCACCGCGGATCTCTTCCCCCGGAGCCCGGCACATCTGCTGGGCTCGGCAGGTCTGTGCACTTCAGCCTAATCACCATGCAGCTTCGAAGCAGCAGCCCCGCTAAAGGCAGGTCACGCGGGCTGTGCGCATCTCTGCTGAGCCCTTTTGCTGATGCTCTTTAAAGGTTTTTAAATTGCACGTGTTCCTCAGATCCACTTGGCTGCCTGGAGGAGCGAGTGTGCAGGGGAAAAGTTGGGGCATGACGCGCTTTCTGGAAAGCAAATCCTGCCCAGCTTCCCATCTGAAAACGCGGTTCTCTGCAATTGACCAGCCTCACCCCAGAGCGGTCAGATCTGCTTTGAGAATAGCATCTCAGCTTTTTTTTTTTTTTTTCCAAAGCAAGGAAATGGATGTGCATTGATGTAATTTAGTACCTTAGAGACGCGGACAAATTAGTGTAGAACATTATCACTAGTTAATTATGAATGACCGATTAATCAACCTAATCTAATATTCCACATTATGTTGATGTTATTAAAGTGCATCATGAAAATGACAGATAGTCTTCATTTGCTTTCTTCGGCCAAATGTGCACTCTCCAGTCATGATGTCAAAAAAAAAAAAGTTTGCCAGTTTTAATATTAGAGAGTTGAATAATTAAAAAGAAGGTTTACCTGCACTCTGGCTTCTGTGAGGTTTATTTTCATGGCCAGCTCTTCCCTGGTGAAGACATCCGGGTAGTGTGTTTGGGCAAAGACGGCCTCCAGAGCTTCCAGCTGGTAAGAGGAACGATATTTACTGGTGAGAGGCTGCGGCTGGGTGAGGGGAAGCAGATGCGCGTTTCCAATCTGCTCCGAGTGGTGAGGAAGAAGTTTCACAGATTGGACGGAGGAAGGAGATGGAGGAAAGAACTCTTTGAAAAGATTCCTAGGATTTAGATTCTCAACCCCGAATGACTTAGAGAGTTCAGATTTAATAACAACCTCTCTGCTCCCCCGGGGAGTGGAAATAAGAAGAGAGGTGTGACTGTTTCTACGCGTTTACATTTGAGAGTTGTCATAGGGAGCAGAAATCTAAGGTGGCTCAATGAACGGAGTGATTCTGTTTCCACCGTCAGCATGGAGAGGAAAGACGGCCGGGCCAAGCGCTCCCGACTGGCCCACAGAAGGCTCTCGGGGTGTGAGGGTCACCTTCCCAACTGCTCCGACCTGCTCGGGACCCGGACAGAAGCTGATATCAGGGAAAACTCAGCTTCCGGAAAGACGACAGCAAGATTCCACTTATGAGCAGCAATACTATCTGCGAGTCAGTCGACTACATGGGCACTAGGCTTCCCATCTATCTCCCGGAGATAAGAATGGCTGACCCGCTTTCACCAAAGAGGTGCTAATGACATTGCTGATGTGAAAGTGCCCAGAGGATCTAGCTAGCATGACTGGGTGGCCTTCTCTAAAGGGAGGAAGAGCTGTTCCACTCTGCTTTAGGAGAAGCTGAAAGGGGAGCTGACCTACCTGCTGCAGAGTGAAGGTCGTCCGGTTCCGGCGCTGCTTTCTGCGCAGAAACCCATCGTCAAAATCCCCTGTGGAGTGGTTGCCAAAGGGTGCAGTGCCTAAGGGGGCAAAGAGGGGCTGAGCAGAGGGAGCCCCCTCCAGCCACAGCCACTGGGGTCATCTGATGGACACCAACCCCTTCCCCGACACAAACTTTTAGGACCCCCTCTTCTCCACTTTCTCCTGCTCTTTCTCTCCCATAAAGAAACCTTGGCCTTTAGAACCAGCTGTCTCTATCGCACACAGTGGTCATGACCTTCATCCCCAAGACATCCAAGACCAGCCCTTGTGGAATTCGGGACTCTGAGCCAGGACAGTCTCTGGCTTGAGGCAGAGCCTGCATCTGCTCCCAGGCTCACAGCTGTGCCTCTGTCCAAGACCTGCACCTTGACCCTCTAGCAGGAGGCTGCATGCCCCTCTTCGCTCACCTGTTAGTTTATTTCCCCGTGTCTGTCACCAGTAGGGGTTAAAGGCTGGGGATGATGGAGAAGGGACCAGGAGCATTTCACAGCACCTTTCTCCTCAAAGTACACAACTCCAGGAGGTAAGAAGTTTATAAATGAATATTAATTACCGCTGGTCACAGCTCATCAGCACCATAGTGGATCTGTTATATAGATGTCAGTTAACAAAAGCTCTACACCAATAGCAAGTGTCTTGAATGCCAAGCAGACTAGAATAGGGCCACTTTCAAAGAGCAGCCCTCTCTCCAGCCTGGCCGGCTGCATTAAGGCACCTACTGCTCCCCTGCCCTAGAAAAGACAAACATTGTCCTCCGCAGCAGCCGCCTGAGCTCACAATAAAGCCAGAACAGAGTTTGGCCCCAAACGTGCATTCAGATCATTTTCCAAATGTGCACTATTTACTTGATAGTCCACAATGGCTTCTTAGGAAAACGACAAGCAGGTTTCCATCAACCAGCACACACCTTACCTGCCATGGCTCTGTTCCCAGAAGCCCCCGCGTCCAGCACCCACTCTCAGGCCACAGCACCTAGATGCCTCCCTCCCAAGGACCTCGGTCCTTGGAGCTTCGTAAAATTGTAGCCACTGAAGGGAGTCCCTATCCATATTATTTTACCCCCCAGGGCCACAGCCCTTGCCAAAATGCACTCCCTGCCCCTGCTGATGCTTTCTGCCTCCATCTTCCAGTCCAAATTGCAGTCCTTCTCAAAACCCTAGTTACAAATATTTCTCTCCAGCTCATTGCAAACCTAAAAGGGACAGCCTCAAAGCAGTTTTATTTCCATTACTTTGCAAAAAGCCAAACTGTCTCTTTTTGAAACAAAGCACTTGCCTGGTATGGCTGGAGGGCCACTTCCAAGGTCCCCAAACACAATCTTGCCCAGTCTTCTAGCTTCTACCTATGTGTCCCAAACTGCCTCACAATTCTCTGTGCAACACCCTGGCCTCTCAGGCTGAATTCTCCAAAATGCTGACTTTATCAAATCACGGAGAAAAAGGAAAAGAGGAAAAGATGGGAACAAACTTTTCACTTCAATGGAATGTTTGATAAGGTTATAAAAATGTTAAACCTCATAGATATTTAAAACACAATAGAACAATGAAATACTATCTTTACCATTTTGGAAAAAAAAATGAAGTGCATAATGATACCCAGTACAGATAAATTATAATAAATTGTGCATCTTCATTTATCATTTATAGGAGTATCAATTATTGTAGTCTTATTGGGGGATAATTCAGCAATAATCATGAAAAATTTATGTGCACATTCAGGCATTTAATCTATGAATATATTTTTAAAGCGTGCCAAAATAGACAGAGCAGAATGTTCCTGGAAACATCACAATGGAGAAATAAAACAAGAAAGAACCAAAGTGCCCATTAGTGGACACTTTATGCCCTGCATATAATGGAATACTACACAGCTGTCTAAAAGAAATGAGCAGACCTGCATATGTTGACTTGGAAAAACCTCCAAGATATATTGGAAAGTAAAGCACAGAAGGACTCAACAATATGACCTCCATGCAAATGAGCCAGAGGTACAAAGAAAAGAAACATAAATGGAGGAGAAAAGGATGTTTTTCTAGAAGGGATCATAAGAAACCCACAACATCAGGTATCTTTAGGGAGAAACAAAAGAGTTTCACTTGCTAATGCATAGGTTTCTGTTCTATTTGTACTTCTCAGGCAAATATATGTAGTGTTTTTTAATTTATAATATCAGCAAAAACATCTGAGATGTGAGACTAAGAGCCGTGCTTGCTTCCTCCCATACGCCTCTCTAGATTAATAAAAAATTACTATTAAAAAGCTGATAGGCTGTGATCCAGTGCCCTGTGCCAAAGGTCTGTTCTCAGCATTTCCATTTACAGCAGATTGTCTCCCACCTAAACTAACCTAAAACTCCTCTTTCTGCAAAACCAGCACAGAAGTGCCTCTACGGAAGGGCAGAGGGTTCAAAAAACCCCATTGCCTTCTGATCTGGTCATACCAATCTGAGTCAGTGTCCAGGCTCAGTGTGCCGCAGTGCAGGTAGCAAAGCCCCCAAGTTACCTCTGCAACCCACCCCACAGACAGAGTTCCCCCATTTGGGTCAGAAGGGAAAGCTGCCAGGTGGCCCAGACCTGGCTTCAGAAGTATCATGTGTGTGGAGGGTCTGTTCCAGCCAGACACAGGCACAGGATCACCCAGCATGGGCCATGGGGGTGATGGAGGTGAAATGCTGCACGCTGCAGCTTCCCAATGTGGGAACCAGGGCAGACCTGGCAGGGCCACACTGCTTCTCAGCAACCTGCCTTGGAACACTCTACTCTGCTGGACTCCTGAGCCCTTAGACAGGAAAACAAACTTCGGGAAATCCCCGCAGAGGCTGAGTTATGCTCTGCGGTCTCTAGTCCCTCAGCGTCTACCTGTGACCTGCTCCTGTCTCCCCCTGTTCTTGACCTCCACAGTTGTCAGGGCAAGAATAAACGACAGGATTAGGCTGCCAAAGGCTGGTCCTGGGATTATTCCTGGGGTTAGGAACACCAATTCCCCCCCCCCCCGAGTTGCAGTTCCCAGGGGGGTCCTGTTGGAGCCCAAGGTGGGGCTGCACTTCCCCTGGTGGGCTCCCCCTTGGCAGGGAAGGGAGGACCCCAAAGGTCCAAGCTGTCCTGTTCTTCACACCCCATCCTCACACCAAGGCTCCTGCAAGGAAATTTCTTCTAAGGTCTGGGGATCTGCAGAGACCAGCCTCTTGCCCTGACAAGTGGGGAGTGGATGGCTTTGGGAGCCAGAACCCCAGTGAGTCACAGAGAGAGAGCTCTGCCAGGGCACTGGGGCACCTTGAGGGGCACTTGGCCCCAGGGACAGTGTGGCCTCTTGAGACTGACACAGCCAAGGCCGGTCCTGGAGCACCGTCCACAACGCCCAGAGCCTGGCTCTCACTGGCTCTAAGCAGGGCCCAGGACTCCCGGCCAGCCAGCTCGCTGGGTTTTCCGGGATGTTTGCGAAATGCCGTGAAAGATTGATGCGGCCCCCTGGGCAGAGGAGCCCCGATTACAGGCGTGACACCGGCATCTGTGCTGGGACGACCAGCGTCCCGCTGCACGCATAGCCCGGGGCCACCCAGCCTGGGCAGGGAGGGAGAGGGGAGGCAGGTGGCGCGGGCTGCGGGATGGAGCCGGGCGCAGGGAGGGGGCTCAGGGCGCCCTGTGCGGCGGACGGAGACCCCTCCACCGGCCGCCCCGCTGCTGCGTCTTGGTCCGCCCAGGCCTCTCGGCCTCTCCCCGCAGCGGGGCGCGGCGCCTACTCACCCTCCAGCTGCGGCGGGCAGTGGAAATAAAACATCGCCGACGGCGCAGCGGCGGGATGGCTGGACGCGGAGGGTGGCGGCGGGACCCCGGCGCTCGTCGCTCCGGCCTGGCTGCAAAGCAAAGGGCGACAGGGCCTGAGTCCTCGCCCACTTTCCGGCCCGGCCCGGGGGCGCACCGGGAGCTCCCCTCTCGGGAAGCCCCCTCCCGACGGCCTCTGCCCACTGCGGGCTCAGAGGGGAAGTTGCAGCCCTTCCTGTCGCAGGCCGGGACCCCAGGGGCAGCCTTTCGGGTGGGTCCGCCTCCCGGACAGCCGTGCCCGCACTCTAACCCCACACCAGCCCGCAAGGTCGGGTCTGCGCTGCAGGGGTCCCCGCCGCAGCCCCGCGCCGGCCACCGCGGCGGGTCTGGAGAGCCGGAAAGGCCATCGCGCGCCTTGCGCCGGGAGGCGGCGGAGCCCAGGCCGGCGCGCGGGGCCCGGCAGCGGGTACGGTACCTGGCAGCGGGTCGGGAACCCGGCCCCGGGTGGAGAACCCTGCGTACGTCCCTCCGCGGGCGGCGGGCGAGGAGGCTGGAACGGGCCGCCTGGCCGCACGGAGCTCGGCTGGCGGCGGGCGGGGCTCGGCGTTGCTGGCGCCCGCAGGACCCGAGAAGTGACTCGGGGAAGTGGCCAGATGTCTTGCTGTCTGTCTACAGCGCGCGCCGCCGCTCAGCACTCGCCTTTATAATCTCACGCATAATTGGCCTTAATCTGATTATTTCCAGCGCTGTCTACAGCGACTAACTTGGATAGGTCTATTGGGCCTTACAAATGGCCCACGTGGTGTAAAAAAAAAAAAAAAAAAAAAATCCGTCATTTCTCAGCAAACATCAGGAATGTTTTTCCTCTTTTCTTTTAAAAGAAAATAGAAACAAGGGCCACCACCGTCACCAACCCCCCCCCCCGCAAAGAGGTTCCATTCTCAACTCGCGGCCCACCCCCACCGCGCCCCTGACACTCAAACCTTCTTTCTCCGGGAGCGATTGGATTTGGGCTGCCCTTGTCACAGGCCTGGCGACTCCCGAGCTGCAAATTGACAAAGCGCTGCTAATTGTCGCCGCCGGATGGGTTTTGGGGGGACTCTTTGCACACGGCTTCCCTTTGCAAGCGATCGTACAAAAGGAAAGTTTGATTTTGTTCTCAGCAAGGGGTCCCTGAATTTATGTTCGCTTCTCCATGCAAATGATATGCGGTGGGACCCTTCGCAATTACTTTTAAAATGCATCCGAGGCAGACACTCAGCAAAGAGAGACCGCCCTTCTCTCTGCCTGGGTGAAAATTAAACTCTAAAGTACCGGGCTGAAATTTTCAAGTCAGGGACGCGGGATTGGATCAAATCACATAAACTGCAAAAAAAGCCAGTCTAATGGTGCATAATTGGTTCTGTAATAGCATTACACCAGGATAATAGCCCGTTACGGCCCCCTGCACTATTAAGTGCTTCCCTGGCGGAAAGCCTTTATGATATTAAAGGGGGAATATAATGATATTTTGGTTATTAAATGCGTGTAATTAATTTATGCACCACTGAAAATAAAGTTGGTATTATGACCCACTCAAGATGCATCAGAAGATGCAAGTCAGACAACTGTTGATAAGTTCTGGTGTCTGTGTTCCGTCTAGACTGCTGATTTTATTTTGGGACGATGGCTTCTTGGACAGACTGCATAAATTGAATATTTTATAAACATTCTAATGCTGCGTTCTGGAGTCTTGGCGAGGCAAAGGGTCGGGTCCTTGCCGGCCCAGGATTCAGCCTTGATCTTAAAGACACAGCACGCTGGAAACAAAAGCCCTGGCGGGCCCACTCGCCGTTCGGCCCTCGGCAGTAGCGTGCAGCTGGAGAGCGCAGCGCTGGGGCCCCGGCCCGTGCGTGGACCCTGAAGAGGACGCGGCGCCCCGGGCCCAGGCAAGTCGGAGCCTGCGTCTGGGAGCGGCTGTTCCTGGGCTCGGCCGCCAGGATCAGGCAGTCGTCTCTGCAGCGAGCCGCCAGCCGCGGAAACGCCGGCTCGGTTCCGAGCGGAGAGACCCCGGATCCAGCTCCGCCGGGGCCCCTGGGTGCGCGAGCCGGGCGGCGGGAGAAGAAGGAGGGCGCCCCGGGTCCGGGAGGCGGTGCAGGGCCGGCGGGGTGCTCTGTGGTCACATCCCCGGAGAGGGCTGGAGCGGGGAGGCTGCCTGCCTCAGCCTCGACTGTGTCCCTGTCTCTGCTTGTGTCCCTCAAAGGACTCCTGCCCTCCGCAGCCCTTCACCTTGGCCGGAGGCCCCCCTCTTGGGTACCTCCTGGCCTGCCCTGCAGTTCACCGCCGCGCGCCCTGGGAAGCGGGACTAGGAGGAGTCCTTGCCCGTTTCGCCAAGACGCTCCGGGCTCATCCGGTGACCCAGAGCCGCGAGCTACAGGGGCCCCAGAAACCGAGAGGGTCCAAGTCTCGGTCTCAGCTCCCATCCCTGACATCACCTGACGCAGGGTCCTACCAAGGCCCAGAGGTGTCCCGGGGACTTGGACAGGCATGGCGTGTCCCGGTCCTGACGCGGCGGGTCAGAACCCTGGACAGCGGCGCGCGCTCCCACCCACCGCGATTCAAAGCGCGGAAAGAAGGGGTCCCGGGCCTTCCTCTCCCTGCGCTGTGGAGGCGGGACACCCCGGTGTGTGGGGGGCCACCCCGTCCGCTCCCAGGCCGGATTTGCGAAGTTGCTGAGGACATGAGCTCAGCGCTCGCGGCGGGGACCGAACTCCGACTCCGCAGTTCGCGCGCGGGTCAGGCCTTGCGGCTCAGCCTGGAACCGTCCCACGGCCCCGCGTGGCCTGGCCCCGGCCCCGCCCCAACCCCAGCGGCCCTCGACGCAGACCCGGCCGCCCCGGGCTGGACGAGGAGCCGCCGGATCCGGGAGACGCCACCGCGCACCGGGCTGCTCCAGGCACTCGGGTCCCGCGGCCTCCCGCGCCCGCCGGAGCTACGGGGCCGGTGTTCGCAAAATACCAGTGAGCGAAGCAAGAACCGCAGAAAGGAAAGACTCCGCCAACTCTAAGGACCGGAGCCCTTGCAGTGCCCCTGATTGTCGCCTGTAGTCGGGACCCTGGAGAAGGTGACCGATAAGTGTTCACCACCACCCCCCAACACGCGCACACCAAAGCTTTAATAACGAAACGGTCATTTTTTCTTTAATTCTTGTGCGGTAAAACATATTTTCCAATTAACCAAATTCGCCGATCTGTCCCGCTTGGACACTCTGATAATTTACAACCTGAAAGTGTACTTTCTTTATCTAAAGACCAAGGTGACTGCTTTTAATTTTCTCCAACCTCTTTACACTTGATGTTCACCAGGCTCATAATGTTAATTGGCTTTATATACGGATCATCAGTTTAATGAAGAAATAAATCCTGTGTTGCTTTATGTTTTAACAGTGATTGCTTTAATGAGGAATGTGACGTGTCCCAAAATCTAAGCTGCAGGAGACATTAGAGGGGCTTCTATTAGGACGGAAATGCTTATTTAAAGTTAAAACCACGGGGTCATATTTCAATAGATTCTCCTATTGCTCACCCTCCCCATCCCCACCCGGTGCCTTCCGCCCTCTGCAAGGAGAAACCGTGGTCCGCGAGGCTCCTGCTTTCCCTGTTCTATCCGTGGCTGCTGCAGAAGCTGCCTTTTCTGTAAGAATCATTTTCTTGTTACCAAATAAGGTGTGCCACATTTCATCCTGTCCAGCAGAAGCCAGAACTGAGCCGAGAGTGCAGCTTTCAATGTTACTCACATCGAATGTTGTCAGTGTTCAAAAAAATAAAGTGGGAAGAGCAACACACATGGCCCAGGACTTGCGGGCAGATGCGTTGCAGATAGCTGCCTGGTGCGCCGCTCTCTGCAGCTGGAATTCAAGGCTTGGTTCCTGCGGCACACAGCTCGGCCTGGGCCCAGTGGGCTGCCGGTGACCCAGGCTCAGGACCCTGGTGGTCGGCTGGAGAAGCACTGGGCTCCTGCCCAGGCAGTGGGAGCTTTACTTCCCTGTATCAATTAATTGCAGAGTAAATCTGCTTTCTGTAATGTGTGTTTGATTTTTCTAATTTTAAGCCGGTTCTATGAAGGAAAATTGTCATCACAAAAACACCAAGGGCAGCAGTAAGAGGCTGGAGATGGGAACATCTATACATGCAAGCCTTCAATTGTTCTCAGTTGAATTATGAGTCATTCAAAATTGATTCCTGAAAAGAATCCTAAATCCTTAGAAAATGTAAGGGTTTGAAGCTCAGGTTTGAGATCTCCACCACCACACACAGTATTCACTTCTTAGCACTGGTGCCGTTTTGGGAAAATTGGGGAAACATTTGAACACACTTGGGGGTGCAGCTTTTGAGCCCAAAAACCTGAACATGTATTGGACTTGACATCTTAATAGTGCTCAGAAGGGATGTTCCTATCTTCACTCTTAAAACTTTTCTTAGCAAAAGCAGCTTCCATAAACACGATTTAAATCCATAATAGTGGGGTAGATAACATACTTCAATTAACAGGGAGAGGAAAAACTACATTAGATTCTTAACTCTGTGTTTTGGAAGGATTCGCGTGATTTGTACTGTTGTTTTGATGCTACTTTTTAAAAACAGATTCCCAGTATACTCCCTAGTGCCCACCCTTCCCTCCTAGGTGGGGGAGAGCATGGGTGTGTCTGGTATAAAGACTGCTTACCCAAAAATCTACTAGCATGTCAGAGTTTTGGAAGTTGCCAGTAAAGCTTGGGTCTGCTAAACATGATAGAATATGTTAAGAAAAAAAAAAAGAACCTAATTGAAATTCCAGATGAACAAGGGACTTACAAACAGAATATATATATGTATATATATACGTATATATGTATGTATATATGTATATATGTATATATGTATATATATGTATATATATGTATATATGTATATATATGTATATATATACACACACCCACACACACAAAGAGGGGATAGATGCACATTTGATTACCTCAGAAATTCCTTAGCATTCACTACTTTTTACTATCATATAAAAGTAATAGCAGCGGTTGGGGATTTAGCTTAGTGATACAGTGCTTGCCTAGCAAGCACAAGGCCCTGAGTTCGATCCCCAGCACTGTCCCCCTGCCCAAAAAAGAGTAATAACAGCTGCTCCAATGCAAGTCAAGTTCCCTAATTTCATCTGTTACTGTAAGGGGCTACAGGACCATGTGAATTCCCTTGTGGTCTCCAGGACCACAGCTCTGCTCCAGCTCCAGCTCCTAACCCTGTCTTGCTGCTGAGCTTGGAGGGTGTTCCTAGATTCCCAGCCTCCCCAAGGAAAGAGCAGGGTGCACACAGGGAGCAGGGTCATTGCCCACAGGGTGCACACATCCCTAGCTCCAGCCGAGCAGGCTCTGGTCACAGGAGTAGGGGAACTGGAGCCCAGCCTTATTGTCCGGGGACTTCTGTGACTCATTCTTTGAGGTGGGTCAGCCATGGTCCATCACACAGTGGGAAGGGAAACGGGTGAAAAGATCATGGCAGGACAGGTTTAGGACGTTCAAACTATTTTGCATCCTACAGTAATGGTGGACACACATGAGCCCAGATGTACAGGACACCAGGGACTTGGAGATGACACCGCTCACTATGAATTCGTCATAGCAGCAAATGGGCCCCTTCGGTGCTAAGCATGGATCTCAGGAGACGATGGAAACCTGTCGAGGCTGCGGTGAATGGGAACTGTAGTTTCTGCTACAGTTGTACTGTTAGTAGAAAACTGTTCTTTAAAAGAAGAGACTATTTAAAAATAAAAATGTTTGAGAAGACAGTGCTTACTGCAATGCCCAGCACAAAGCAGTCACTCCATGCATGCTGTTAGGACTGTTATTATCATTGTCATTGTTACTGCCTTGCTCTATTACGGCTCTGACTCCCACAAGCGGCCGCACTCCTGGAGATCTGCTCTGGGTACCTGCAGATGGCACCTAAGTCTCCTGACTGTCCCCAGGAGGAGTGCCCTGTGGCCAAAGCAGCACGACCCTGGGGAGAGCATCCAGGGCCACACCCCACCCTTTCACAGCCAGCTTCCTTCCTGCTGGGGCTCCCCTCCACACTTCACTGCCTGGTGCCTTGGCCTTTGCTCTGCACACTTGTGTGGCTAGAAAATCTAACCCAAGGGCCTGTGAGCTGGATTAAAGCTGCCTGCCCCATTTGGTTGCAGGAATGCTTTAGGAAATTTGGTTGCTTGTCCACAGGCCTCACTATTGCACACCCTTCTCCTGCAGTAGGGCCAGGTACAGCACTGTGCACCCTGACAACCATGTGGCCCACCTGGCTTTACTACCCTGACACAGATTCTGGGTGGCTCATTCTTTCCTTACTGATGATGACTTCCTGTCGAGGGTCAGGATGGGAAAGGGGTGTGTTGAGGGAAACCGAGTCCACAGCCTCTGGTGTTTTGGGGTCTTGATCACTTTCTTGTCACTGGCACACATTACCTGACACCCACAGTGTTAGGGACAAGAGGTTTATTTTGGCTCACAGTTACAGGCCGTGGTCATCTAGAGCATGGTGGAGGAGAGCTGCTCATGGCGCAGCGGCCAGGATACCAAGAGAGTACAGGGAGGAGTGGGGAGGGAGAGAAGCCCTTCCAGGCCACGGACCCAGTGACTCCCCACTTCTAGCCAGGCCTGCCTCCTAAAAGCAAGTCAGATGTCAGCCCCACAGCCCAATCACCCCACCAGCCCCGCCTCAGAGTTCCTGAGGCTCTTGGGGGACATCTAGATATAAACCATAATGGAGTCTGTGTTTACCAAATGCTCTGTGCTGGGGGAACAGGGGACACAGACCTGGCTAGGAAAGGAGACGGGGACTCCGGGGCAGCTGGAAAGGCACCTCTCAGAGTACAACTCCTGTGTCTGCCAAGGGGCTGCTGTCCTCACGTGCCCACTTGGGCTTCAGAAGAGTCACAACAGACTGTCCCCTGTCCCCTAGGCTTGCCAGAGTCCAAGGTCTACATGGGGCTCAGATCATTCATTTGTGGGCCCCCCACTTCCCAGTTCCAGCCACAGTGAGGCTCCGGGACTGGGCCCCACCCGATGCATCCCGCTGATGCCCACTGCTCCAAGTGACCCACCAGTCATCAACACAGAGCAAAATCTTTTCCGATGCCTTTAGTGGGTAAGTCCAGCTGACTATTAGGATGCAATAATGAATTGCTAATAAGAAAATGAAATCAATCCAAGGAAATTTCAAATCCCATCCAGCCAAAAATAGAAGACTTCAGTCTCCAGGTCTAAATTATCTTACCACTAAACCTTCAGGAAAAAAAAATAGCTTTCAAGGTTGGCTCCTGGGTGCGAAGTGGTTCTCCTTGAGGCAGAATGAGCTTGCCGAGGAGGGTGTCGGGTGTAAAGGTCTGGGGTCCGAGAGGCAGCACCAGCAGGGTGGTTCCCAGCCCCCGGCCTGAGCCCCACACTCTTCCCTGCACCCTCTGAAGTAAGACACGCTCCCCTGAAACCATCGCAGCCAGTCGCCCAGGCTAAGTGCTCGATAAATGTGCAGAATTTAATTGAAATGACTATCGAACGAATGAAATAAGCTTGCTCCATGAATGATTAGTAAACACAGTGCAGCCTCCCGTGCTTAACAGGCTTGGATTCTGTCGACAGCCACAGTGGGAGGGGTGGGTTTGGGGGGATTCAGGGTCAAATCCAGCTTCTTATACCTCCTTTACTGACAGTGCTTGCCTTTTGGTGTCTGACCTGGCCATTGGTAGGTTATTCTCTCCCCTCTGGCTCCTCTCTCCCTCCTTTTCTTTTTCTTTCTTTTACTACTTCTCTCTCACACACTCACAGGTGCAGACACACAGTAGGTGTTTATATCTATGCTTTCTGTGCACTATGCTGACCCTACCCCTTTCCACGAAGGCAGCCCACTGTCACCCTTGGTCAGGCGCCACCCCACTGGGACACCGCTTTCTTCAGACTCCGTCTTCTGTCCTGCTGTCTCCTCCCTTGGTGACATCCAGGGACCCTCCTTATTTTCCTGTCTCTGCTTCCACCTTTGTCTCTTCCAGAGTTGGGGGCACCATCCATGTCCAGCTGACATCTAGGAGACGCTCCAGGAAACAAAACCCTCAGGGTCTCGGGAGGTCGGGTCTCTGGCAAGGGGACACAGAGACAGCAGCAGGTCTTATGCCTGTCAGTGCCAGCTCCCTGGGCTGGGAGAAGGAGGTCCCCCCAGACCACACGCCTTCTGCTCCCCCTGCCTCCTCGGCCAGGTGTTCATGGAGAGCCATGCTTGCGCCGGCCGTGTGCTGGGGCAACAGGAAGTGCCCCGTCTGCTTTCACAGCGCTCCACCTTGGATGTAATGTTTGCATGTGAGTTTTTGAGTAATATTAGACCCCACGCACAGCATCCTGGGAAGGGGCGAACAGATCTACTCAGCCTCCAGGGTGGCACCAGCAGGAGCTGAAGTCACTGAGACCAGTCACAGAAGACAGTCCCCCTTGGCCCTGAGCCCTCAGACACGGAATAGTGAGGTGCTTCCCTGGCCTGTGTCCTCCAGCGCTCAGGACGAGCCTCGGCTTACATCAGCCCGTGAGCTACACAGGGACAAGCAGCCCTCTCCTCTTGCCCTGTCTGCTGCTGCACTACTGCCAAGAGAGCAGGAGCAGAGATGCCGCAGAGAGGGGCATGGGGGACGCAGGGTCTGCAGAGTACTAGATGCCCTGTCTGGTCCCTCCGGAGAGGCTGCAACTGTTAGGAAGCCCATGAGCCGGCCCGGTCCCTGTCTGGTCCCTCCGGAGAGGCTGCAACTGTTAGGAAGCCCATGAGCCAGCCCGGTCCTCAGCTCATCCCCAGCCCTGCACCCTGTCTCATGTCCTTGTAGCTACTTCTGGGCTTTAGAGCACCATTTTTTAAAAAACCTGCAAACAGGAAGTGATTCCCAAGCAGGAAGCAGGAGTAAACGAAATAGGAAAATAGTGCACAGGTGGTTAACAAGTATGGCCTCCTTTCCATAAAACTAAAGAAGTGAAGGGGGTTGGGGATTTAGCTCAGTGATAGAGCACTTGCCTTGCAAGTGCAAGGCCCTGAGTTCCATCCCCAGCACCCCCATGAAAACAAAACAAAAAAAAAGGAGTAAGGGGCAGGTGCCAGCCAGCAAGAAGTTGTTTTTCGATGTAATTGTGAACGGAATAACTTCTGTTATTTCTTTCTCAGTGAGTTTGTTATTGGTATATAGGAATGCTATTGACTTTTGGGTGTTGACTTTGTATCCAGCTACGCAACTGAATTTAGTTATTAAATCTAGAAGTTTTTTGGTGGAATTCTTGGGGTCTTCTATGTAGAGTATCATGTCATCTGCAAATA